>CABHPP010097546.1:0-10340 GCA_902168425.1 Peromyscus attwateri | reverse complement strand
GGGCTTGTGGGAAGATTCGATATCGTTGGAATGTGGTCCCCTTGGGTGGTGGTCAGTGGCGAGTAGCCAGAGAAAGCTGTGGAAGTAGAGAAAACCCACTCTGTGCGAGTGACGCACACTGAACTTCCTTCCGTTACAGCTGAGCCTTCGAAGAGAGGAACACAGATTCAGGTACCACTTGGGAGTTTACTCATGAGATCCCAAACATTTCATAAACGCTAATGAACCAACCAAATCCTAAGAGTGGGTTCATATAGGATTTATGCATTTGGACCATGTCTTATTATCAGGCAGCTTTTCTCTAGAAATTGGGAAACTTCTTAGTAACTGAAGGTCTGTCTCTCCCTCAGGATATGTGAAGAGCAAGATAAGGCTAGTCATACTTGGAGGCTTCTCACTAAAACCGGCTTGAGCAAGATCAGACATTTCAGTAGTCAACCCCCTTTCCCTTCATTGTATCTGCGGCAGCATTAGAACATATATTTTGGAGACTTTATTTTTGTGTGTGTATGTATATGTATAAGTGCATGTATCATGGCATGCATGTGGAGGTCAGAGGGCATCTTGTGGGAGTCGGTTTTCTTTTTCCACTATGTGGGTGCTGGGATGGAACTCTGTTTTTCAGACCTGGCAGCAGATACCTTTACCCGCTGACCAGGAGCAAGCCTTAAACTCATGGGGGTCATGAGTCAACATGTGGAGGTCATGAGAAGTCTAGGTTAAAGGTTTCTGAATGTACAACGACTGAAAACTAACTCAAAACAAAATGCATCATGAATCCTAGGGGTTTCTGAGAGCACTTACCCCTGTTGCATCTCATGGCTTCACCAAAGCCTTGATTCTGACACTCTTGTGTGGTGATAAGTTGTGTACCCTAATAAACTTGCCTGAGGATCAGAGGACAGAGCCAGCCACTAGATTAGGCATAGAGGTCAGGCAGTGGTGGCACACACCCTTAATCCCAGTACTGGGAAGCATACATGCCTTTAATCCCAGGAGATGACATGGCTGGGTGGCAGACACCCATCTGGAGCTCTGTGAGTTCAAGGCCACACTGGAAACAGCCAGGCAGTGGTAGCACACACCTTTAATCCCAGTACTGGGAAGCATACATGCCTTTAATCCCAGGAGATGACGTGGCTGGGCAGAGAAAGGTATATAAGGTGTGAGGAGATAAGAAAAAGTTCAGCTCAGCTGAGATCCTTTTGGGTGAGGACTCAAAGGCTTTCAGTCTGAGGATTCATGCAAACAGGGTCAGCTGAGGTTGGCAAAGTAAGGTTGGCTGTGGCTTGCTCTGCTTCTCTGATCTTTCAGCTTTCACCCCAATATCCGGCTCTGAGATTTTTATTATAAGACCACTAGAAATTCGAACAACACTCTTGCTCTGCCTTGTGCTGCCTCCACACAATGCATTGCTGATGGATGGGGCTTTAAATGCTTTGATTCAGGTTGTAGACTATTGCAAGGTGGATGGATTGTAGCGTCGGCACCGTGCATACAACATTTTCTGCTCCTGTAGAAATGGGATGATTTAATTATAGAAAACAAAGACTTTTGATATTCTCTACCATCATTTCACAACATGTAATAAACTAATACATCTTAGAACTGTGTTGTCAGGATACTTAATTTTAAAGTTTTCTCTGTGAGACACTGACTAGAGTCATATAATCATTAAATGGATCTTGTCTTGGGATTAAGATAGAATTTCCAACATTTTCTAAAATGGCTATAGACATACTTCTGTACTTTGTACTGTGTTTCTGTACAATGCACTGTTCTCAACATTGATGCTTATAAATCTAAAATATCCATCAACTCTGGAAAATGTTGAAGACATTCTATATTCCACACCATCAAATATTCAGCCAAAATTATATTATTATTATTATTATTATTTTTTGAGACAAGATCTCTCTACATAACCCTGGCTGTCCTGGAATTCACTATGTAGACTACCAGGCTGTCCTGGAACTCATGGAGATCCTCTTGCCTCTGCTTCCCGAGTGCTGGGATTAAAGTCATGTGCCACCACGTCTCATTAGTTTACAGATACACTTTCATCTTTAGTAAGTAGTGGGACTACAGTTATGCCAAAGAATTGTTTTCAAATAAATTTCTTATGATTGAATGCTTGATTTGTATACCTGTTTTCTTTTCTTTTCTTTCTTTCTTTTTTTTTTTTAGACAAGGTTTCTCTATGTAGTTTTGGTGCCTGTCCTGGATCTCGCTCTGTAGACCAGGCTGGCCTAGAACTCACAGACATCCACCTGGCTCTAACTCCCGAGTACTGGGATTAAAGATATGTGCCACCACCGTCTGGCTGCATACCTGTTTTCTCTATCTATATACCCGAGGCTGTGTAAAAATTTCTCCTGCACAAAGGGGTCCCAAGTAGGAAAGGTTTAAGAAATTCTGCAGTAAAAATCCTGGGTATGAGCTCTAGGACCTCACTGATGCTGCCCAGCCCGCTGTTCACTCTTTGGCAAGCTACCAGGCTTCTCTGGGTATATGCTACTTTCTCTATAAAGGGTGTGTGTATGTTGTGTGTGTGTGTGTGGGGGGGTTTAATGATAGCTACTGATGACATAGAGATACACTTGAGGACTAAGTGAAGTTGGATGAGCTACACAACAGATTTGGAAAACCAAAGTGTAGAGGGCTATGGTTTTCTTACCCAACGTGGAAGTCTAACTGATCAGAAAAACACCCATAAAGGCAGCTACTATTTTTAAAACCACTGTCCTAATTTTCACACATGCTGCCGTTTAGTGAAATTCTGGTAGGGGAGACTTTGACACTGAAGGAAACCAGGGCTTGGTTAGGATGAGTGACTCACAGACAAAGCTCCGAGCCTCCGCTTCACGGTGCTCACTTCTTACTTCAGAGTGCAGGCGACTGGCAATAAACCATTGACACGAAGGTCAAAAACGACTGACGCCCCTAGTGTTTCTTCTCACGATCAGAACCAGAAACCCCGAGAAGGACGTAGAAAATGTGGTCTCTCTGCTTTTATTCCAAATAAGAATAAGCGCTATTGTTGTTGGCTACAACTATAAAATGCTCCGAGTTTTTGTTGTCAAAACGTGACTCAAGGAAGAATTTAGCTTAGAAAGTCCGTTTTCTGGTGATGATAAAACAACACAGTCTTCTAAATTATGTTCTTTAGAGTTTTGCCAATTAATAACAATGGTGGAGAGAGAGAGAGAGAGAGAGAGAGAGAGAGAGAGAAACCTGAAATGCTTGGTCCTAGATTCCATCTTTCTATGAATACTGAATAAAGAGTAGAAAGTTTGTCACATTCAGGACCACGAGGAACTGAAGAAGCTGAGACACACAGAGCTGTGCTCCACAGTGTTCTGAGCACTCGAAGGGGTTTTCCTGGATCTCTAAAAGTGGTATTAATTTTTAGAGGTAAATAATTAATATATAAATATGTATATATGTCTTTATACATATATATACATATATATGACTTGGTTTAATAATTGGCTAATAACTATTGATTTAGTTGATGTAACCCTGGCTTCGTTTAACTATTCACTGGGTAATATGAATCCTAGCATCTGTTCCTTGTTGATATGAGCCTTGTGGCATCATCCAGACGTGATCTCAGTAGCTTCCGGCCGATCTTTCTGTAAACGGGTAGCACACCGGCCTTAGGAGTGGAGGGGAGATGCTCGCCTCCACTGAGCGTGGCTTCTCTTGCTCGGCAGGCAGTAGATGGCAGAGTTGAGCTTGCCTCTTGTGTTTGTCTCTCTTCTCACCTGTTTGTTGGTGGAGATAAAGTTCAAAAACCACTCCTTCAAAGAGCTCTTAAGTTGAAACTGTTCTGTGGGTCTATTTTATTCTACTTGCTCCTCTTACACTGTATAGTAAACAGTGCTTTTCTTTTCTTGCAAAAGCTGATAGCAATCATTCTTAAAAGGATACCACCCTCATTTGTATAAGTTTTTGGGTCTATTTTCTTTTCTCTATTTTCATTAAAAATTTCTAGTATCCTCTTCCCTCCCATGGGCACAAATCTGAAAATCAGCACTGAATTCAAATTTTTCAGATAACTTGACTTGTCTTCAGACTATAATTAAAAAAAAAAAGTTCTGTCTGTTTATGGAGAGAGAATTAAGGAATAGATCATAGAAGGGAGCATGGTCAACTTTTGATGTAAATACTATTTTTAAATTTTATCTTTGTTTTATTTTGTATGGATGGGTGTTTTGTCTGCATGTATGTCTGAGCACCGTAGGCCTGCCTGGCACCCAAGGAGGCCAGAAGAGGGTGTCATATCCCTTGGGACTGTAGTTACAGATGGTTGTGAACCACCATGTGTGTGCTGAGACTCAAACCTGGGTCCTCTGCAAGAACAGCCAGTGCTCTTGGCTGCTGAACCACCTCTCCAGCCCCTAAATAGGAGTTTTGAGATAGTTTTCTTTAAGGAACAGACATTTGAAGCCAAGGAGAGGCCCTTGGGATGACATTCAGACGTAGGATCTGGAGGAATAAATGGAAAATGTGTGGAAGTAGGAGTCTGCAGGTAGGACTTTTGTTCAAGGGTGAGAGTACTGTGGAAAAAGCCAGAAGCCAGCTGACTTTGCTCTGCCAGTGAAGACTGGGAAACACAGAATACAGCTTAGAAAATCTTCCTTGCAGTGACTTAAGAAAAGTGAGTGGGAGTTATTGCCTGACCCCAAAGGTAAAAAAACCAGCTAAGAGGACACCCCCATGAGGACCTCCTGTGATGACAAGGTGCCAGTGTGTCTAAAATTCTCATCCTAAAGAGAGCCTAACAAACACTATTTTTGCAATTAGTGGGGCTAGGAGAAGACTCTAAAATTGATTTAGTAAAATTGATTTACAGGTAGAAGCAGACAGCAAAAGCTTGACCCTGAATCAAAATAAAAGAGTTAATTGGTTTACTCACAATATACCTTGTGTTTCTTCCCACTAATAGAGCAGTCTTTGCAATTCATCTGCTCAGTGAAACATTTTATGGGAAACTCCACATAACGGGGCCTGGTGTTGTGTCCCTGTAAGCCCTGCTACTCAAGAGGCTAAGGCAGGAGGGTCGCAAGTTCAAGGACAGCCTGGATTGCAGAGCAAGTTCAAGGCCAGCTTGAGCAACTTCCTGAGACCCTTTCTCAAAATGAAGAATTTCAAAGGGAGCTGAGGATAAAGTTCAGAGACACAGCACTTGCCTGGTGTTCCTGGGCCTTAGGTGTGGTTCCCAACAGCCGAAGAACAAAAAGTAGAGGGAAATAAAGGAAGGAAAGGCGGGAGAAAGGAAGAGAAATGCCCATGTGTGGTGGTATTGCGTTCCCCAAAATATTGTGTATGCTAATAAACTTATCTGGGGTCAGAGAACAGGACAGCCACAATATTAAACATGAGGATAGCTGTGGTAGCACACGCCTTTAATCCTAGCATTCCAGAGACAGAAATCCCTCTGGATCTCTGTGAGTTCAAGGCCACATTGGAAACGGCCAGGCGTGGTGACACACGCCTTTAATCCCAGAAAGCGAACCTTTAATCCCAGGGAGTGGTGGTAGGAAGCAGAAAGGTATATAAGGCGTGAGGACCAGAAACTAGAAGCATTTGGCTGGTTAAGCATTTGGCCTGGTTAAACTTTCAGGCTTCTAGCAGCACAGTTCAGCTGAGATTCATTCTGGATGAGGACTCAGAGGCCTCCAGTCTGAGGAAACAAGACCAGATGAGGATCCAGTGAGGTGAGGTAGCTGTGGCTTATTCTGTCTCTTTGACCTTCCAGTGTTCACCCCAATACCTGGCTCAGGTTTGATTTTATTAATAAGAACTTTTAAGATTCCTGCTACACCCATGTATGAAAGGTACTTGAAGGGGTGGGGCGGAAGGCACTGGCGTGAACGGGTAACTGAACAACTAGAGAAGCATTTAGAGTCACAAAAATTTCTACAGTGAAATTCCAAATTTATAGTCAAATTATTCCCCTTCCTGTCTCCCTACCCTCCCTTTCTTCTGTGTGGAAGCCAGAAGCCAGCTTTGAGGAGTCTTCCAACGAGGGTCCCAGGGATGGAACTCAGGTCCTCAGCTTGTGCAGCAAACACTGTTACCCACGGAGCCATGCCCAGGCCCAGACCTACCTGTCTGACCACAGATCATCACTCCCCCATTCCAACCCTATCTCCTGGAGGAAGTAGCTGTCGGAAAGGCTGTGAAGAATCCAGACAGGCCTTGTGGACTTCCCCTTTATTTAACACATTACATCAGCCCCCTTTGTTCTGTTGCGTTCTTCTTAGCTGTCCGTTTTTCATGGAATCTAAGCTTTAAAAATGGACCCTTTGGGTCTATGGTTCTTTACTTCTGAAAGCTCCTTTGTCACATACAGATTTGGATTGATTAGATTTGTTTAGCTTTTCTCTTGTTCCTTTGTCTTCTGTCTAGGTGTCTCCGTCTTGAGTGAGGCCTTAGACCTTTCTGTCTCTGAAGGAAGAAAATGTTCGTGGACACTATTTTAAAAGCTGTGGCTTAGTATCCGTTTCTCCTGTCAATTGCTTAGCCAGCGGTTGGCAAGGGAATAGCGTCATTTTCCTAAACCTACATTGAACAGACACCTGATAACTCTGGCCTTGCCGATAGAGACTAAAGTAAACAAAGTCGCTCAGGGCACCACTGTCCTCTTCACCCTGGAAATCTGTGTGGGAAAAGAGACACAAAGAATGTGACTTACTTGCAAAGGAATTTGTTCCTAATTGAGAAATCAATCTATGTTCTGTCACATCTAACTCTAGGCAAAAAAGCCTTCAACATAATTGGAAAACCCCTACGCATGATAAAAGGAATCTAAGTTAAGTTACACTCTGCCATTGTTTACTATAGAGAGAAGAGTCTGTAAGCAACATTTTCTTGAAGCTCCAAACTGAAGAATTCAGAACTGTTTGTTACCCAGGGAATGTTAACCTATACAAAACAGTGCATTTACCTGAAGAGCTGTTAGAAGACCCCATTCTGGGGCTGCCCCCTACCCCTTCACACCCCCTCCACTCCCAACTCTTTAATCAATCCTGCAAAAGCATGGGCAATCCTGAAAAGCTCCACAGGGAATTCCAGCTTGGGAAGTGCTGGTGCCTGGAACAGAGGATTCAAGTTAATAAATGGCACAGAATGCCGCCCGGAAGAAGTCTGTACATTGAATGACGGCATCTGTATCTGTACTGCACGCAGTTACGGAGAGTCTCACAGTTCTTTAGACAGAGAAGGGCCATCACCTTGCAATGCTTTTGTTTTTGTTTGTTTCTTATTGAGACGGTCTGCCTCTGTAGCTGGATTGGCTTTAGTTCATAGTAATCCTCCTGCTTCAGCCTCCCAAGTGCTGGGACTACAGGTGTGGATTTTAAAGTTCACTGGTGCACTGGGCAGCTACCCCCCAAATACTGTTCCTGTTCTATGATCCTCAGTTTGCAGATTCCCTGTTGGAAGCCCCCCCCCCCCCCACCGGTGGAGACTTTTCTCTAGTTTATTCCTTTTGAATAGTGTCAAAACAGCATTCTGATTTGGTAGCAAATATAAAGCATCAAGTCTCTTTAGTCTCTAGGTCTCTTTGGTCTTGGAAAAGAATACACACACACACACCCCACATCTCTCTCTCTCTCTCTCTCTCTCTCTCTCTCTCTCTCTCTCTCACACACACACACACACACACACACACACACAGCATACACAGACGTACTTCACCCTCCATACCACACACACACACACACACACACACACCATATCACATACACCACAAACTTCACACACATAGCACACCACATCCCACACCACACACACACCACATTCTATACCACTCACATACCATACCAGATACACACACATATATACCCCCCCACACACACTCACACATACCTACTTATATGACTCTTTTTCTTTGGTTTTTTTCGAGACAGGGTTTCTCTGTGTAGCTTTGCGCCTTTCCTGGATCTCGCTCTGTAGACCAGGCTGGCCTCGAACTCACAAAGATCCGCCTGCCTCTGCCTCCCGAGTGCTGGGATTAAAGGCGTGCGCCACCACCGCCCGGCCTTATATGACTCTTTTGGAAGCTTATTCTTTCAATTCACTTGGTGTCTTTGGGTTTCTATTGCTGTGCTAAACATCATGACCCAAAGCAACTTGAGAGGAAAGGCTTATTTCATCGTATAGCTTGGAGTCCATTGTCATGGAGGGGTGCTGCTTACTGGCTTGCTCCCCATGGCTTGCTCAGCTTGCTTTTTGGTACCACCCAGGACCACCTGTCCAGGAGAGGCACTGCTCTTAGGAAACTGGGCCCGCCGAGGGCCCGCCCACATCAATCTTTAACTAAGAAAACTCCCCATAGAGTGGCCTACAGGCAATTCAGTGGAGGCATTCTCTCAGCTGAAATTCCTTTTTCAAATAACTCTACTTTGTATCAAGTTGACAAAAACCTAACCAGCACACCCAGAATCATGAATCTTTTTCAAGAAAACTGCAGCGAACAGATTTTTGTTTAACTGATAAGGAGTTGATGATGGTTCAGAAACTGGAGGATCATAAAGAATTAACTATTAGGAAGATTCAAATGAGGCTCACCATTAAGAAATGAGTACTGGCCACTTAACTTAAGCCTGTGAAGAGTCTTCATCGCTTGGCTTGCATCAGAGTGGAGTAATAATTCGGTGAATATGCCGGAGATAATTATGAAAGAATTTGAAATGAGGAGGAATATTGGAAGTGTCTTTTCAGCTGAACACTGTCTTTCCCAGTGTACCCTTGGAGTTATAACTCGATGGGGTCCATGCTGTTGTCTATTGGATAACTGCAAATTGAAGAAAAGTGATACTAATACAAATGATTTTGTTCAGTGAGCACACAGATAATTCCCATGCACCCTGTAAAAGTGTCCTCTTCTGTTTGTTAAGTAGATGGTGATTTATTTCAGTAAGCCTATTGTGTCAGGGGTCCTCTAAACCACCTTCAGGCTGGACATCTCATTGGAAGGATCATCAACCCTCTCCCAAAGCGCTTGCATGAGCAGCCTTCAGCCTGGAGCGGTGAAGCCTGGCACACACCTGAGCACTGGAGCTCAGAGTGTCCAGTTATAAGTCAGCTACGTGGTCACACAGTGTTTCTTTGACATTAGCTACTTGTTCTCCATGCCCCAGAGATCAAACTAATGCTCCGTGGTCCAGTACATCAGACAGACAAATATAATTTTAGCAGAGGTCATCTCCTGAGTGTTATGCTTGCAGTATGTGGAGGTTGAACAATTCAAAGACTACTGCTGAGTTAACCCTTTATATACACACATCTGTTTGTATTCCCCACCAACTGGCTATCACTAGTGTTAATTTTATCTTCATGGTTTCCTTGTCAATGGGCTAAATAAAAGTTTTGACACATTTATGCCTCCTGAGTCATAAGTTTATCTTTTTAAAGAAGAGTAAATTTTAACAAACATTAGAAAATACAAATCATGAATACTTTTGCTTTTATTCATATACCACTTCTTCCCACTTCCCCCCAGCTCTCCTTCAATGATTGTTTGCCAGTGAGAGCATATAGAAACACTGAGGCTTAGTGCACGAATTTCTTATTTCACATTTCTTATTCCTTTTTTCGTATCATTGTGCAATGCTGTCTGTGTTAATTAGGAGCTTGGTGTGTCTACATGGAACTTTAGTGTACACGAGACATTTATAGTGACCACCTTGTCCACATTTCCCTCCATTCTATGGGGCAAGTAAGTGTCACATGTCATTATGAAGATAATGAGAGAAGCTCAGAGCTAAAAGGGTTACTGTGTGAGTTTATAATTGGGGAGTGGTCAGACTTCTGCACAGAGACCAAGCCCAGGTACTTCAGAGCCTCCTCTTCTGACCCATCTTTCTATCAAGTAGTCGTCCTGTCTCCTGTCTTCCCAGTGTCTCCCGCGAACCTAGGATATTCCCTGACTAACAGTCTCTTCCCTCTCACTCTCCACATCCGCTCTTCCTCTAAGCCACTTGGGTTCTGTGTTAGTTAGCTTTCTGTTTCTGTAACACATACCAGCGATAATCAACTTATAAAGAAAGAGGGTGCTGTGGGATGTCCTGTATGGCAAATGTGTTGCTAATAAAACACTGATTGGCCAGTGGCTAGGCAGGAAGTAGACGGGACTAACAGAGAGAATTAAAAGAGCAGGAAGGCAGAAGGAGACTGCCTGCCAGCCAGCAACCGCCAGGACAAGCAGCATGTAAAGATGCCGGTAAGCCACGAGCCATGTGACAAGGTATAGATTTATGGAAATGGATAACTTAAGATATAAGGACAGTTAGCAAGAAGCCTGCCACGGCCATACAGTTTATAAGCAA
>CABHPP010097544.1:18918-52187 GCA_902168425.1 Peromyscus attwateri | reverse complement strand
TCCCGGCCTGCCTCTGCGGCGAGCCGCTCCGCTCCCGGCCTGCCTCTCTTAACTTAGTTTTGTATCTTAGAAATCATTTCATATTAATCCGAGTTCTCCATTTCAACATTTGCATCATGCTCTATGCCGATATATCATAGTCTGGCCATGAGATAACTATTATTTTCCAAATCAAACGAAGTGGCATTAGGTAACCTTGTGTTTTGGAGACCTGTCTTCTAGATCTAGAGATATTCCTAGAGAATTCTGGCTGAAAGAGTAAACACACGGAAGCCTTGTTAGCACTACAATGCTTCACTGCACAGGAACTGTCCCCTTGGCATCACCACGAGCCATGGATGAGTGCTTCTCCAACAGAGCCCAAAAGCAGCTCCAGCAGGTCTGACTCTGCTTGTTAAGAAGAATCAAGTATTAAAAAGACATCACCTTCGCATTTGTGGTCCTTCTGTTTTGATCCTGTCGACCGAATCATTTCCCAAGTGGCCCAGGCACAGTGGAGTTGAACTACATATCATATCAGCATTTTGTTTAGAGTTGTACTAATTCCACGTGTAGAAGGGGTCAGATCACCTCCATTCATTCTATGCCTTTGGTACCCACGGTACTCATTCTTAAGTATTTCTTTCAATTTACTTCTCATTAGGTTCTAGTAAATCTTTAAATAATCCACCCCACCCTAGGGAACGAAGCACAGTAAAGACGTTTTCTAACCCCACCTCTGTGTGAGTGACTGGATGGACCGATTTATAAGTCATCATGACAGTAATTTCATCTTTATGTCTGTAGAAATCAAAATTTGTATTAATAATGCTTAAAATGTGTCTTTGCTTATGTATTTGCCTTATTTTGTTATTTTTCTGTGACATTTGGGGTCTCCCCTGTCCTGGAAACCATGGCTTCTGTCTTCTTGACAGTTTTCTCCCACTCTGTTTTAGAGGATTTCTATTCCATTGATCTGCCCTGCCCCTGCTGGGTTCGTCACACATCTGTAAACTGAGGTCGGTTGCCTTTGGTTGCAGGCCCCCTCTTCTTTTTGAGTAGACGTAGCTCTTGGTCCGTTTCCTTGGCATTCTTCAAGGCCTTGCTCACTGCACTTAGTTCTTTGTGTCAGTTGAACCTGTGAGTGCTGCTAACACCGTTGTGAACTGATTTTGAGTTTGCTCCCTTAGGTTCTCTACCAACCCATCTTTCGTCTTGTGGTCTACAGAGCTTGTGTTTTTTTTGTTGAAATGGAAGCAAAACCAAGGGATAGTTATTTCTCTTTTCAAAACCTGAAACTCATCAGTGTTCTTACTTGCTCTCATTCCTGTTTGGCTGCAGGAGAGGACACTGGCTCCAATGGCGGAATGACAGTGGTGGCACTGTTCCCACCGATCTTTTTATTTCTTTAGTCATATCTATCTACTTCACATGGTTCCTATCTTCATAACTCCATGATTGCTGTACCTTTCCCTCCACAGGCTTGGCGTTCACCCTCCTCTCTTATGCGAGAGTTGTTCCCTGGCAGGCCATAGACAACTCTGATCAGCTCCCTGTGCATTCTCTTGAATCCTTTGCCATGGTTTCCTTTCTCAGGTTCAACGTCACCTTTCCAAGCTCTTTGACAACATGGCCAAAATGCAGTTCCAGTTAGATGCCAGTAAGAACCCAACCAAGACAAGCCTTGGCATGTACAGCAAAGAAGAGGAATATGTGGCCTTCAGTGAGCCCTGTGACTGCAGTGGGCAGGCGAGTGACAGTCTGTTCCCCTCCTCACACCTCCCCCATCCCTTCCCATCCGAACCAAATTCAGTGAAAGTCAGGTTCTCTCAGGCCAGAGCTTGAGACCTGAAGGAGCAGCTTTCCTTGCCTGGGGTCCACACTGGAGCTACCTCTGATGGCTTCCTCTCTCTGAGGAAAACATATGTCCACATTTATATTTCCTCATTCAGTAGAGACTGGTGCTGGGAGAAATAAAGTGTACATAAACAGTCACTGCAGTCGGGTGTGAGGGGATTGTAAGGTGATTGGCAGCCCAGAGAATATTAAGATGCCAACCCCTGAAGCACCCCACAGGGGAATCTGGAACTCAGACACCTTCCTTCGGCAGAAATGTCCTTTTCTGAGATGTCTCCTGTCTTTGCAAGTATACCCCACAGTCATTTCCTCCCATAGTTCTTCTCCTCGGAGAGTCGACTATATACCTCTGCTCTAGGAAGTCCTACTACACCTCCAGGCCTCCCACAGCCAACTGCAGGCAAATGAATCATAGGACAATTCTTTTCTTACACCCCACCCTGTCCTCCAGCACCACTGAAGTAAAGTCCTGCCCTGCCCATTATTCACAGCAACGTAACCAAGCATTGCCCCCGGGGGCTCGATTCCCATGCAGAATAAGGCCTGAACAAGACTGTCTTTCAGAAATTTCTACCATTCCCACATATGCTTGGGGAGAAATTCTCTTATCAGAGAATAATCCAAAGTCCTCTTGTTACATGGGGGTGGCTAACAACCTTGGGTTTTAAATTCAGAATATGTTCTTTTAACAGACCAAGACCACAAAGCATTCAACTGAGAAACGCAAACCCAACTAACATCTCTATGCTGTGTAGACAAGCCTGTGAGAATCAGCTTGATTAAATCTGCCCCAGCCCAGATTTGGGGTTCTTTATATGAGCTCTAATTAGCATTCTACCACCCCTTCACCTGTTGTCATTTTTTCTGGGTTCCACATTAGCACATTAGCCTAGCTCCCACTCATCACGTCACAGATTATAAATGCAAAAATGTCTGCCCTTGCCTTCTGGCATCTGGTCAGTACACAATGCTGGAGCTCCATTGTCTTCACTCCCTCAGGCTGGGTGAAAGAAAACAGTATCGATCAAACTTTCCCAGCCTTGTGGTATCTGACCCAGAGCTCTTCTTGCAGGTTGAGATATGGTTGAACCATGTGCTTCGTCACATGAAAGCCACCGTGAGGCATGAGTTGACGGAAGGGGTAACTGCCTATGAGGAGAAGCCCAGGGAACAGTGGCTGTTTGATTACCCAGCTCAGGTACTTTTCCAGTTGGACATTCCTGGGCCTCTGTCCTCTTCTGTCTTTCTCCTCCAACAGCCTGTGTGGGCCTTCCGAGGTTGAAGAGCCCCTGTGCTTCACAATAGGAAGGGCTTGAATCCTAGACCATGGTGAGGGCCAGAAGACCAAGCAGAAACATTGACAGCCATGACTTAAGTTCAGTCATTGCTTTGGAAAAGTTGGGATATGGATCTGTATCATTGACTGTAGGAAGAAGATGTGAGCATTTAAAGTCTTGGAGTCCCCTTACACTGTATGTGCCAGCTCTTTGCTGACTGTGAGAGGGGAAGACCGACAGGAGATAAGATGAGGCAACCTGTCCTATGGGAGTTCACAGCCTCCTGTAGAACCCAGTCACTTGTAAATGTGCCTAAGGTGATCACTGGGTAGGCTCAGGGCTCCCTGGGTATATGGAACTTGCTAGTGAGGTCTGAGACTATGTTTCTGAAGGTCTAGTTAAGCCAAGATTTGAAGCAGGAGTTAGGGAGCTAAATAATGGAGGGAAATAGCACCCCATGTAGGGAAGAGCATAGACAAAAGTTCAGAAGCAAAAGCAAGCGCAAAGTCCCTGAGGAATGGAGAAGAGCTAGATATAGCTGCAGCAAGGCTAAGAGGGGAGGGAGAAGGAAGCAGCTGATAGAATCCATCTGGGAAACTGGAAGCCAATTCTTACGGACCACATTAGGAAGACTGTCTTGATCCCAAACTTTAACTGAATTCTGCCCATGTTTCTCAAGAGGGTCTCAATTAAAAAGATGAATGAAGACTTTTAATGACTCTGGCTGTAGTGTACAACTCTTACTGCTCTCTGGTGATTGGGTAGGTGCTAGGGTTGGTTTCTTTGAGAGTTGCAGACAAATAGTTGTAGTTGAACCCATAGAATTAAATTAGAGTGTCTATGGGAATTCGATGGTATGAGGAAAGGATATGGCACAGATCCCTGAGCATTACCAAGAGCCTAACAGGTAGGAGGAGCCAAAAAAGAAAAGGAACAGAGTCTTCTTCAAAGGAAGGTCCAGGCTACAGTCATCATGAAATGAAAAACAAGCTGTTGGTGGCAGAAGAATGGTGACACATTTTCAGTTACTTCTACAAGATCAAGCAAAACAAGGGTAAAGTCTGTCCCTGGGTGACTTAATGAAGCCATTTCAGCAGAGTACCATGGAACGGGCCACATGGAAGTGGGTAGGAAGGTCTGAAGAAAACAGAAAGGACTGAGTGAGCCCAGAGAGAAAGGAGAACTAGGGCTGTGGAGACAAGTGAGTCCCATCAAGCTGTCTGATAAAGCAGCGATACAGAGGGCCTCTCTCTAACAAACTCCAGTAGGATATAATCCCATAGGAAAACACAGGCAACCTAATGGATGAGACTGCTTACAGCAACTATTCCTGTTTCACGAAAGAAATAATTCCCATTAGCATTCCTCATAGCACAAGTTCTGTATAAGAATTTCGAGCTAAAAAAAATGTGATGCCTCCTATTAAATATATAGCATCTAGCACAATGTCTCCCAAGCCTAATGGGTCCACAGATGAACAATGCAATTAAATCCTCCACTACAGATACTGAAAAGGATGTATTTGCCATGTACAAGTGCACAGTCAACAGAAGAAATATTGATTTAAATCTCTTTTTCCATGTTTATTTTTAATCTCTGAAAACCACAAACATAATGACCACATTGAATCTTGGTGTTTATTCCCCTGACCTTCAAAAGTAGTCATTTTCAGGCTATAGGTTTTGAGAAAATAAAGATGTGAAAATATTAAGAAGAAGCAAATGTAGACCACTGAATTAGAGTACTTGGGCTGCTAAAGGATCAAAGGCTGAGTGTCGTTGAGGTGCTTGGTCAGTGTGTGGGCCTCCCTCATGTGGCAGAGGTGCCATCTCTGGGAAGTGAGAGGTGAATGATGCCTATAACTATTTCTAGAAACCGAGACATCAGCCAGAGCCAGCCTTTGGCTGTCCTCGACCATGATCCATCATCAGGAGCAGAATGTGCTCTTCTCGTTTGTGTTGTAATTAGTTCACATCTCTGAGGATTTGGAGCATATGGTTGCCTTAGTCAATGATCAGGGAAGAGGGAGGGAAGGGGCCTGTCACCCACACAGTTGCATCCTGAACTCTTGCTGCATCGTGAGTGGGTTGCTTGGAAACAAGCCCTGGTAACAGCTTGACTAAGCAGTTCTTGGTACCACAGGTAGCTCTGACCTGCACTCAGATCTGGTGGACGACAGAGGTGGGCATTGCGTTTGCCAGGCTGGAGGAAGGCTATGAGAATGCCATGAAGGACTACCACAAGAAGCAAGTGGCCCAACTCAAAACCCTTATCACCATGCTAATTGGCCAGCTCTCCAAGGGGGACAGGCAGAAGATCATGACCATATGCACCATTGATGTGCATGCCCGGGATGTGGTAGCCAAGATGATTGCTCAAAAGGTAGGCACTGTAGATCTAGGCATACTTCTCTTGTAAGTAGAATCTCCATGGGGATCACTCTAATACAGCCCCTGGGTCATCACATCAGCTGGGTGTGGGACATGGTAGTTCCTGCTGCCTCTCAAAACTTCCAGCACAGTAGTACAGGGGTAGTCCTTGATTTATGATTAGTCAGCTCATGGTGTTTTGACTTCATGGTGGCAGAAAAGCAATATATATTTAGTAGGAACTGCACTTTTATCATAGTGTGTAATTAATAACATAAGCTACTTGACACAATCATGTAATTGGACATTATGTAAAATGGTTTTATCCAGCCACAAAGTAATGAAAATACTTTCACTGTGTAAGGCGGTTATGATGTTTGGTAGGGTAAGTGGATCAAACTCATTTTCCATTTAAAGTATTTTCTATCTATCATGTGTTTATTATAGGGATGTAGCCCCAGCGCAAGCTGGGAAGCATCTGTAATCAGACCTGCCTGTGCTTTCTATGCTATGGGCAGAGCATTCTGGCCTCTCACGTATCAGACAACATCAAAGCCACCCCGAGGCTTCCATGGCCTGTAAGCAGAGGGCTACCTACCTGTAAAGCACTATAACTCACCCACATGCTCTGCTGCTCTTCCGTTAGGTTGACAATGCCCAGGCTTTCCTCTGGCTGTCACAGCTACGCCATCGTTGGGATGATGAGGTCAAGCACTGCTTTGCCAACATCTGTGATGCCCAGTTTCTATATTCCTATGAGTACCTGGGAAATACACCTCGTCTAGTGATCACGCCTTTGACCGATAGGTAAGTGCCAGTGCCAGTTGCTAGCAGCTCTCCTTGTGTCTGATAAGGCCAACCAATGATCATCCAGGGTCAAGGTCACCATAATTGTCTGTTTGTTCACATAGCTTTGGGGGGAGAAACTTAACTCAACACAGCAATTATAAAACAAACCTTGTAAGGACGCAAAGTGGTCTTCTTCAAATAAGCCCCCGAGCAAATCAATGAACTGTAACTTTCTCAAGGAATTGCTAAGACAGTGATAACGCACCTGAATTCCAACGCCAGATTGAATACATCCCACGTGCTTAACCATGACAAAAGTGACCTCACATTTGTCTTCTGAACTGTAACATGGGGGAGGGGTAGTAATTCATGCCTCACATGATTTTTCCCCCCTGAGGATAAGAAATGAATCCTAATGAAAAGTTTTGAGTCTAGAAAGTGTCTCATTTGGTAAAGTGCTTACCATACACACATGAGGATCTGAGTTCAGTCCCAAGCGCTCATGTTTAAAAAGCCACATGTATCCTCCACTGGCTCATCTATTCGTTACCTCTCACTCTCTGAGAACACAAAACTATAAGGAACATATTCACAACCATTAAGATGCTTTCGGTATTCTAACATGAATCGTAAATGGTCTTATTAATAAAAACAAACCCAGGAGCCAGGTATTGGGGTGAATTCTGAAAGATCAGAGAAGCAGAACAAGCCACAGCCAACCTCACCTTGCCAACTTCTCAGCTGATCTTGTTTCCTCAAACTGGAAGCCTCTGAGTCCTCACCCAAATGGATCTCAGCTGAACTGTGCTGCTAAAAGCTAAAAGCTTAAAAAGGCTCTAGTTCCTGGTCCTCATGCCTTCCTGTCATCACTTCCTGGGATTAAAGGCACATGTCTTTTCCAAGCAAGACATGCATCTCAAGTGCTGGGATTAAAGGTGTGTGCCACCATGCCTGGCTCTGTTTCCAGTGTGGTCTTGAACTCACAGAGATCTGGATGGATCTCTGCCTCTGGAATGCTAGGATTAAGGGCCTGTGCTACCACTGCCTAACCTCTATGTTTAATATAGTGGCTGTTCTGTTCTCTGACCCCCAGATAAGTTTATTGGGGTGCGCAACATATCAACCACACAGTTTCAGGAGTACATATTCTCCATCCTTCATCCTAGTACGTAAATGAACTCATGCCACACACTGAGCTGACTACTGGCATTTCTAGATAACTAAAATATTTCTTACTCTTAAAAACCAATTCTAGTGGGGGAATTAAAACACATACAGATAAAAATTTAAATAGTACAAGGGGAAAAAAGCACTAGATCTTAGGCCAGTGGTTCTCACCCTTCCTAATGCTGCCACCCTTTAATACAGTTCCTCAGGTTGTGGTGACCCCCAACCATAAAATTATTCCATTGCTACTTCATTAATATAATTCTGCTACTGTGATGAATCATATTGTAAATGTCTGATATTCAGGATATCTGACATGTGACCTCCAAAGGGGTCATGACCCACAGGTTGAGAACCACTGCCTTAGACTCAAGTAAGGTTCAAAGCCATTTGCTGTGGATTTCCAAGTACAAGACAGAGAGTGTGACACCGAGTGTGCCTGTCCTCTGAGCACAGAGGGTCCCATCATAGGAGGAAGACAATGATGACTAGAAGGGTTTGAGTAACAAGGAGTGCCTGGTCTGGACCTCTCAGGACATGCTGGATCCAGGGGGGAGACTGTCAGATGGCTGCCAGGGTGTCCCTCACGTGGTATAGAAATCTGTGTGTGTGTGTATCACTCTTGCTGGTAAAAAGGACTCTAGCATCTGTTCTCTTTGTCCGGACTTTTTAAGACACTGTCTCCCTTGAATGCACTGTATAGCTCAGGTTAGCTGTGAATGCGCGATAATCCTTCCTCGGGTCTGTACACCACACACAGCACATTTGTCAGCTGTCAAAGTAGATCCCCAAACTGAAAGAACTCTAGTTAATCATTACTGAAAGATTGCAAAGCAAAGTCACGGAAATGAGAGACCTTGGAGAGGGATGTAGACTCTTGACTTTGGCTTTAGGGAAGGCAGCCGGTCACCAGAGTCAGACGAAGGAGTGTAAAAGATACATTCTTTATCCAGTGGGGAGTGATGAAATCATACTTGCCAAGTTTTATCCAGCAACAGAGTGGGGACGAAGAGAAGAGGGCATGGGGAAATGCCTCGAGATACGGTATTTTTAGTTCTCCTGAGATTTCTGTAGTTCTCTGTGCCCTTTCCCTATATGGCCATTGAACATAGTATCTCTTCTCTAGAAAGAGTAGCTCAGCTGAGTGAGCAACTTATAGGAAACAAAGGGATTAGCATAAGCTGTGTTAAAGTAAGCTGTGCCGTGTTTTTTCTTAATTTTCTGTCTTTCATGTGTGTGTGTGTGTGTGTGTGTGTGTCCCTGTGAGGGTGCGTGCATGAGGAGGCCAGAAGACCACCTTGAATATTATCTCTCAGGTGCTTTCTACCTTTACCTGTTGTTTTGGATTTGGGGTGTTTTATTTTGGACAAGGTCTCCCACTGGCTTGGGAACTTGCCAAGTAGACTAACCTAGCTGAGCAGCCCCAAGAATCCACCTGCCTCTGCTTCCCCAGTGCTAGGATCACAAGGGCATACTACCACACCTGGGTTTTTTCATGTAGATTCTGGGGATTGAACTCAGGTCCTCGTGCTTGCAAGGTAAGTACTTTACCAAGTGAGCCATCTCACCAGCCCTCTGGCTCCTATTTTAAGTGGTAACATCTGTCTTACAATCAAATATTCAAACACATTTCCAAATATCTAATAAACAGCTTCAAGTGACTTAAACTGCTTAAGGAACTGGGAAAGTATGGATACCCAGCATCCTCTGTGGGTGAAGACCTCTTGGCTTGTTTGCCTCCAGCTTTTCCACATCCTTCAACCATTTTCCTGCCCAGTTTGAAAAGTCTCTCATGCCCAGAATCCTACTCAAGTCGTTCCCTTTTTATGCTAATGACTCCTTTTCTGTGTAATTTTCATGAGGCCACACCCCTGTCTCCAGTGGTTCCATACTGCATTTCAACCAACATCTAAAGTTCTTGTAGGACATAGCTGTCCCTGCCAATCTCCCTAATCCTCTCTCTTTGCACTGTCCCCAAAGTCTCCTTTCTACTCATCACTGGAAGTTCATTTCAACTGTCTCATGCCTGGAGTTTCTTTCTCCAGGCTCTCCATTCCACCATGGCCCCTCATCCTCCCCCACCACCATTTTTTAAAGCAGCCTCTTCCATCTGATGTGCACCCACAGTAGGCAGCCCTCATTGAACCCTTTTAGTCTCCCTCCTAACTTTCCCCACCTTCTGGAATGATCTACTTGTCTGCTTGCTTTCTCTCTGACATCAGGGACTTTCACTTACTTGGTGTGCAAAATCACCAACACCTAGTAGCATTTGCTGAGTGAATGAATGAATGAATGAATGAATGATGTCTAAAAGTAGAGTTTCCAATCATAAGAACAGGCAACATCAAGAAGTTGATTTAGGGTTTTACCTGAACTCAATTACGTCTGGGGCCTCTCCAGTGAGAAATGAAGTTTTTCCCAATTCAAGGTACATGAAGACTGGATTCTCCCAAACATTTCCTACAATTGTGATTCTCAGTAAGACATCCATCATTAGAAATAAATCCAGCAGCACATTTCTTTTTACTGTGAATTTTCTGGCTTGCCATGGATTACGAGCTAATAGTTAGGGAAATTATATCATTTGAAACAATATAATTAGGCCATCACATGTTTGAACAATTTGATTAATGTCTGTCTCCCACTCTAGACTGTGTGTCCTATGACAGCCTTGACTTTGGTTTGCCCTGCTCTGCTCTCAGGACTTAGCACTGTGATCAACTGTAACAGGCACTCAGGATAGACTCCCTAAACCCATGCTGGGAGGTGAGTTCCAGGGTCTGGGGTGGGGATGCCAATTCCCCATAGCATTCAGAGTGTTACTTTCTTTCTGCTGACCCATCAGACATTATCATTCCAAGCTGTAAGAAGTATGAGACTCCTATTTCCCTGGATCTTGACATTTGCCCGAGAGCTGAAGAAGATAATTAGTACTTTTTGATTTAGAGGACTGTGGTACCCTCATGCCAAATGCCGTCACAGGGAGTGGAGAGAAGAGTTTGACAATGAACTGTTTCTAAAACAGGGATTTATCCCCTCTTCCATGGGATTTTTGCAAATAACAGCTTGAAAGGAGGATTTGATGCAAATATTGGTGAATGCAATATAAACCTTGACCTCGTTTTGCGCATTAGATGCGTTTTTGACAGTATATGTAGCTGGATATTTACATAAGTCCCCCTTTCTCATTGACTTCCATTATTATCTCAAGAAATGTTTTACCCAGAAGAAATAAAATTATTCTCCACATAGGAAGTCACATTTTAGAGAGCATTCAGCCTTTACTTGTGTGTAGTATTGGGACATTTAATTCGCTCCTACCAGAAGAATTAATCAAACGGACAATTGATCCATACAACCTTTGCACATTCATTAAAAGCACACCCGTGTACAGTACATCTGACTGATTGTGCCTGTGTCTTTGGAATTTCCCATTGCCTGGATGGGACTTGAATATGTAAGTAGGCTCAGTCGCTGTCATGGGACTTAGGTACAGCATTAAATTGAAGAACCAAATGGAAATGTTTTCTCAGGCTGAACAAAAGCAATTCTTCTAGGTTGTCCCTTAGCCTTGGGTGAGCTCTTCCCACCCCCTCCCAGCCCCTCCCCTCCTCTTCACACACAAATGCCCCTATCTGCCCTGTGCTATATTAAGTAGTTTTAATCAACTGCTTATCAATTTTGAGCACCTCCTAATTTCTCTGGAAAAGGTGCAAGTAAGTGAGATATAATTGACGCAAGAGTCTTTGAAGGTGGTTTGCTGGACAAGGACAGAGCCTTGTATCTGGAAGTTTTCCTTTGGTTTTCTGTTACAGGAAATCTGAAAACCTTAATAATTGAAGAAGAAAAGCCGAGTCACCTAGGGGAGATCTGTCACTGTTTACTGGCTTCCTTCTCTATGTGGCCTCTGAAGACAGAAATTGAGATCATATCATGATCTGTTATGAGACATGGGGGATTTCTCATTTTACTTAACACTCTTTTAGATAGCTCTTCTCTGGACATGGCAGCCATTGCTGTCTTTATCAGAGCAGTTTAACTATCTGCAAGAGACCCGCAGTCTCTGACATCTCGTCATTGAATCCTTGCTCCACCTCCAGCTATCTGTAGTTCTGCCCAACTGCACATGGCCTCTGGAGGTGATGGAGCACATATATTGTGGAAGGGTAACTCAAGGGGGAAACTCCATCTATGCAGCTACCGGAAGTAGTCATCCATGCTGGGGTGAGACTCTTGGATGGTTAGGCTACTTTGCTCCTGCAACACCTCACCCATGCTTTCTAAGTAAGCCCAATAAATAAACTGGTTCCTCAAGTGGAACATTAGTGATATTGTGTCTGTCCTTGGAGGCTCTTCTGGGGTGTGTAAACATTTGTTCACATCTCCCCGTGTAAACTTCATGTAATAACTGCATGTATATTCTCTGGGTTTTCTTCTAAAACCCTCAGGAGCTGACTCACAGCCTGCTTGCAAGTGTCCCATAATGTATGTAATGTAACCATGTGATGGGATGGAGGCATTTGAGTTGTTACTAAGCTTCACTGTTAACAATGAAGCCTCATGAACTCCTTTGTGAATGTACTAAGATTCTCTGTGAATTTCCTCTAAGATACTAAGGAAGAAAATAATCAAATGGTACAAACTGACACATTATCATCTGTACGTGTGTCTACACACAAACATGTATGGGTGAGTGTCCATGGTGGACTAAAGAGGGTGTCGAATCCCCTGGAGCTGGAGTTACAAGTGGCTATAAGTCACATGACATGACACAGGTGTTGGGATCCTAACTCTGGTTCTCTGGAAGAGCAGCGTCTTATCTTAACTGCTGAACCATTTCTCCAGCCCCCTATTGGTTTTGTTTAAAAAAATAATGTTGTCTCCACTCTCACTGGTTTCTGAAAGTGTCGAGTGCAGAGTACATTAAATAGCTGTATGTATTGCTTTAATGTCCCTATTCATTTTGCTGGTCAATCTGTATCTCCTTTGGGTTGGGACCTTATTTACTCACAGGCTTCAGAGTCATATGTTTATTGGCAATTGGATTTTCTTCTCCTGAGAGTTATGCTATCACCATTCTGGTTTCTTATAAATTACTCTTAAGTTTAGAAAGCCGCTGTCAAAAAAAAAAAACCATAATATTTACCTATATCTTTTTCGGGCTTATTTTATTTTGCTTTTTATTTAAAATTTTTGAGTGCTTTGGAGAATGTTTTGACTATTAAGAACAGTGAGTCAAAATATTTTTTTGTCAAAACACTTTCAATTATGAGTGACAGCAGTCCAAACTAATCCAACTTTTACTTGGCTCCGTGGTACAATGGATAGCACATCGGACTTCTAGACAAATTAAGCCAACCTTTAAATCAAAGAGGAAGTATTGCACAAACCTGGAAACTGTGTTCAGCTGGCTGGGGCATAGTTAGCTCTGGGCTCTAAATGTAGACCTCAGAGCTTGAACTCCATGGACATACCATATTTTTGTCTACACATTTGGACAGTGGCAGACACTTGGGCTGTTTCTAGTTGGGGCCATTATTACATTACCGATATGAACATTTTCATTCAAGTCTTCATGTGGATGTGTGTGTGTGTGTGTGTGTGTGTGTGTGTGTGTGTGTGTGGTGTGTGTGTGTGTGTTTGACTTTGCTTGGTGGGGGTCTATTAGACCTTATGCTCTTTTATGCTTGACTCTTTAAGAAATTTCCAAATTGTTCTCCAAAACGGCTGTATCATTTTACATTCTCACCAGCAATGTGTGAGCATTTCCATTTCTCTGCAGCCTTAACAGTGCTGGCTTACTTATTGCAGCCATTATGGTCAGTGTGAAAGGCTATCTCACCCAGGTTATAGTTTGCATTTTTCAATTGCCTAATATTATCAAGCAGCTTTTATCACATGTCTTATACTGTTCAAGTTTTTTCTTTGGTATAATAATATCCATTTGTGTCCTTATAGAGTTGTGATGAGTCTATGCTCTGCTGTATTACAGATATAGTTGCAGACATGGTATCCTAGTCTGTGGTGAATCTTGTCTTTTTCTTCCTAGCATCTTTTGAAGTTCAAACATCTTGAATTTTGGTACACTTCAATGTATCAGCTTATCACCATTTACTGCTATGGGTGTTACATTCTTTGCTTTACTTGATATGTCTTAATTTTCTTTTCTTTTGTGAGCATGGGAATTTTTACAAAATTTACCTTTCATTTTACCCACATAATGCCCTGAATTAAAAATTCCAAGTATTTTCCTCACAAGTACTTTGGGTTTTCTACGTCACTTCTAGCATTTCTTTTCGTATGTGAGAACAGAAATCGTGCAACTCACAGTCATTACCACTCCAGTCTTGTCACAGGCATGCTGCTCCTTATGCTAGAGAGATTTCCTCAGGGATTGATGGGGCATTTGTGTTATTTCTTCCCATCATATTTTGAGAAAGACACTTCCTAGTTAGTATAAGCAAAGAGAAAGATGTGCCCTAGATGGGAAAGGATCTTAAGACCAAAACAGACTCAAAATTGTAGGCATTTGTGTTAAACATAAGACATTAAAATGTGACTGTTATAATGAAAAAGGAACCAATTTGTTCTAGATTGAAGCAGATGACATTTTTCTTCTCTTAATAGCACCTCTATGTTGAGCTTGGGACATGTTAAAATCTCTGGTCCTTTTAACGGACTTCCCTCTAACTACATTCCCCCAATTCTCTTTGTGTACAAGTGTTGGAGACCAGCTCTGCATTTGTCTTTCTGAAGACTGACTTCATCATATCTAGCCCATCATTTTTAATATTTTATTAATAATTTCATATAATGTATTTTGATCATATTCATCCCCACTCCTCCCAGACACACTCCTCACCTCCCTAGCCCACTCCCAACTTTGTGCCTTAAAAAAAAAATCCACTGAATCCATTTTGTGCTGCCCATGGGCAGGGGCCATCATTTTTAATTGAGTACCTTAAATAATTGTGTGTGGTGGTGTTTGTGTGTGTGGTATATGTGTGTAATGGTGTAGGGGTATGTGGCGTGTGTGTGCATGTTTGTGTATGTGTGTGTGCATGCACATGTATGGCATATGTGTGTATGGTGTGTAGGTCCACATGTCATTCAGATGTACAGTGTCTGCCTTATTTTTGTGACAGGGTTTCACTTACTGAATGAACTTAGAACTCACCATTTCAGTCAGACTGGCTGACCAGTGAGTTTCTGGGATCCTCTGTTTCCACCTCTACTCCAACACACACATACGTATGCACACACTATACACTGCTGGGATCACAGGCATGTGTCACCGGTACCCAGATTTTACATGGATGCTGAGGATTTGAACTTGGGTCTTCATGCTTGGCCATTACAAGCACTTTACCCACTGAGTCATCTCTCCAGCCCAACAAGAAATAATCTTAAAGCTGACTTTATTCTTTTGTCATTAGTGAAGATAGTAACAGGGATATTAGATTGGATGATTATCTGTTCATTCATGGAGTCATTCAAATGTTTCTTAAAGAATTATTGAAATCTTATATGTACCTGGTTCTGAAAATAAAACCACGAACAAGAAAGTTGTGCTTCCTAACCCTTACAAACATGTGTGTGAGAGATCCGTGGGATATATGTGGTGGGCATTAGAGTGGAGCATAGCAGAGTAGGAGCTCAGCTGAGCAGCTTCTTCTTACTCATCCCAGTCCTGAGGCTGGGAATGCATAGTACATGGACTAATATCAATTCCTGATCAGGAGTTACTAGCCATTAGCTAGACAGATGGAAAAGGGATGTCATCTAGGTAGGCTCAATGGGTTGCCTGGGTGGGGAGGAGAAAGGGTCAACACAGTCTCAGAGTACCTAGAAAGCGAGTGTTGCTCTCCATAGCTTGTTGTTAGTGTACTTGGGGAGAGACACAGAACATCAAAGCATTGAGAGAGGAAGCTAGAGGAGAAGGCATGGTCAAGGTCAAGACAGGCCAGCAAGGAGCCATGACTCCCTACAGGGAGGCAGGCAGTCATGATCAGGTTGTTCTCTGGGAAGTTCAGACTCCATGGGGAAAAGAAAGGATGGGTCAGGTGTTCTGGGTTTTCTTTCCTTTGTAGATGCTAAGTGTCAGGCCCATCTATCCTTAAGTTCCCATCTCCCTGACACCCAGCAGGGCCATCTGTGGCACAGATAATGGCATTCGCCTTCCTATGTTTGGCAGGTGCTACATCACTCTCACTCAGTCTCTGCACTTGACCATGAGTGGGGCTCCAGCGGGACCTGCAGGGACAGGCAAGACAGAGACCACCAAGGACCTGGGCCGAGCACTGGGCATCATGGTCTATGTGTTTAACTGCTCGGAGCAGATGGACTACAAGGTACAAATTCTCTCCACTTCTGGAGAGACTGGGACCTGGGTGGTAGCTGAGATCAGGTACATGCTTTATCCATTCTTTGTTGGCCCCACTCCCCCAGGAGATGCCAAGTCCAGAGAGGAGGTTTCTCCTTGCTTTTTCACAGTAGTCTTAAGGATGCTTTAACCCTTTTTGGCCTCCTTCTGTTGACCTCTTAATGTAACCCAGAGGCACAGCCCCATACCTTCTGACTCTCCTAATGAACTTGGTGAACAAATGAATTATTTGACATGGGTGGATTAGTTGACATGGTTGCCTTTCTTCTGTCATGTGTAAAATGATGATGCTGAACAAACCCCCAAAGTCCTAAATTTACTGATGGGTCAGGAAGGGCAGAAAGGCTCATGAATAGCTGTGATGGGAACACTTGTCTCCAGGTGACAGATTTATCTGAGCTCCTCTATACGGCAGGCTTTCCCCTAGGATAGTATACAAGGGCATGTGAAACTTCTGTAAACAGGAGGGACTAGCCTCTGCTCACTATAAGAGACACCCACAGACAGGCAGTACAAAGTCCATGCACTTAATTCTAGAATCTAGCCCTTTTCCAATAGTCAATATGCTCCAGGTTGTGTCACGGAGAAAAGCCAGAGAAACAAAAGGCCCATGAGGTCACTTCCAGCTACAGACATTCTACTCACAAATGAATAAAAGCTCATTTTAAAGATGTGTGATAGCAACTTGCCCTGCTGCCTCCATACTGGTGTTTTCTCATAGTATATGTTTTTAATAAGATGCCTTATGTTTCTCTTGTAAGCAGAGTAAACAGATAATGTCAAAGTTTTGCAGTAGAAAAAAAAAGGTTACATAAAAAAAATCAAATAAAATTTAATGTTAGAAAATGCATTTAATATAGAAATAATTTTAGAGACTTCAGGCACTGAACTGTGATTTTTTAGGTGACACTCATTTTCTAGAGCTGGGCTGGTTTGCTTTAGTATAAAACCTTTCTGTGTGAAAGAGTCCTGTGAAGCCATGTTTCCCTGTGGCAAACAGAGGGGGCATCCAGACCTGAATCCAGTCCTTCCCTGAGCCATCGCCTCTAAATTTGAGTGCAGCTGTTTTTATTGATGAATTACACTAAGGTAATGTTTCTTTTCAAGGATGGAATGTGATTTTTTTTCCTCTTTAAGGAAATAAACTCTGTCTTAAGGATTATTTTGAGCTTCTATATTCTTCTATAGTTTTATTATTATTATTATTCTATAGTTAATTATTGACAGCATTGCTGAAGTAAGTAAGTCTCCCACGGTGAACATTCTGGAAGACACAGTCATTTGGATGTAGAAGTCATGTATTTTCATGGCAGAAAATCAGCAGATTTCTTCCAAGTCAAACCAAACACAGCAAATAGGAAGAGAAGAGTTGACTCCAGGGCCAGCGATTGCAAAGATCATTTATCACAATTCTTTCAAAGTTAAATAATTGTCCCTAACCCCACCTATTCCTTTGAAAGAACAAGGTAGAAGAGCATTTGTCTTTGGCTCACCTGGGCTTTAAGAAAAGTTGCAGTCTTTGAGTCCAAGCCAAACACAGACTAGCACAATACTAATAGAAGGAGTCTAATAACACCCCAGAATGATGGTGTTCACTTCCTAAGCCCCAAAATCACTGTAAACAGACAGCCTGGCTAAACTGTTTCTGCAAGCCTTTCTCCTTTACTATCCAGCTGTTCAGAAACTATATTTTATCATGAAACACTCCAGAAGAAACAAAGTGGGTTGGTTTATTGGTTACTGCCACTGCTCAGAATGTGTATAGTATTTCAGAAAGATACCAAAATAAATAATGTTTTATCCTGCAGAACTGCAGCTGGGGATGCTTCAAAAGTGGCTACAAGGAAGTTCCCACCAGGGTGTGTCCTAGAACACCCCAAGATAGGATTGCTTAGGATTCCAAAGAAAGAAACACAAAAGATAAGGTGTCACTCAGGGGAAGAATGCTCACTTAGCATGCAGAAATCCACAGGGCCCTGGGTTTGAGCTCCAGCACCCAAAGGAGCCCAAGAGGTGGAGGAAGGAAGGAAGGAGGGAGGGAGGGAGGAAGGATGGATGGACAGACTAGGTGCTAAGGGGAATCAGTGCAAAGCACTTAGTAGAGGTATATGTAAAGTACTGAAGCTTATCTCTAAAGATGAGACTGGGATATTCTGTCTAGGAATGTCCTCAGCCAGGAGTCCGTATGTGTCTGTCATATGAGTTTTAAGGAATTTCCTTCAGGACTGGGGCCAGTTTCTTTAAGTGGTTTGGGAAACAAGCTAAATGTCTTTACCAGTGTCTAGGAATATTCAAGACTCCTGTTTAGACTCAAGACTACTGGAAAAACCTGCAGCCAGCTGAGCCAAGAGTGGTCAAGGAACTATGATTCTCAGTGAGGACACAGAAGGAAAATGGGAGGGCCCTGGGGGTCCCTATGGATGGTGTAGACGATTAGATAGGTAGAGCAGTTAGATCAATAATTGAAATTGATATATACACAGATACATAGATCAAACATAGACCAATCTCTATGGAGGAACAAGATGTTTATGGAATAATTAATAGAACTAATTTTGCTGAAATACCACAATCTTGGGCATGAATGAGTAATGTACAAACTCTAGGCCCTAGAATATTCCAGAACAGGGGGGCAGACACAATGGTTTCTGGTGAGAAAACACAGTGAGAAGCTCCTGAGACCCAAGGCTGCTTGAGTCCTGGGATATGGCTATTTAATACAACCTGATCCTTAGCCTGGCTTTGAAGTCAGGGCCTAGTTCTGAGCAGCCAGCATCCCTACTCCAGCCCTCATCAGCTTCACCCCTGAGCTTTTCTCCTAGAGTCTGGCTGGAGTGAAGAGAGAAAGGACTGAGAGCCAGGCATAGCTGTCACACATTTGGATGTGTCTGCTGTGACACTAACAATAATAGATTCTGTTTGCATTTCTCCAGACTAGAGACTAGAACCAAGCATAACATGGTGACCAGGTAGCTTTAGGGAGCATTGGGAAACGTGAAGAGGATGATGGGGATAAAGTACAGATGTCAGAGGCCATGGGCCCTTCTAGTGGTGGGCTACAGAAAGACCTGCAGACTTCAGAACAGCAGGAAGGCGTAACATAAAAGGAGGCTGTTACCGGGAGCCATGTGAGCAGGCAGTCAGAGGGGAGACTGGAGAGAACTTTGCAGCACTTTGGACGGGAAGAGAGAAAACCCAAGTGCCAGGACAGTGAAGAAGGGAAAGAGATAACAAGAGGCTTAAGGGAAGCAAAGCCAAATGATGATCTAGGAAACAAGGGGACGTAGTGGGTTGATGAGGCAAAGAGGCATTAGAGGGGAGGACTAGGGTAGATAGTGTCCCCATGCACTTCTGTCCCAGGAATTCCATCAGGACACAAGCCCACTCAACTCCATGAACACAGGTGCAGAGCCTGGGTGCTCCTAGAGCAGCTGAGGAATGTGGGAGAAAGGGAAAGTGGAAAGCCTTCAAAGCTAGCCGATGTCCCGAGACACGGCCAGTTAACACTGAGGAGTCCTACTAGTCTTGCCAGGGATGGGATTTGACAAGCTGAGTTCACCAACATCCGAATAAAGCCACAGAGCTTACTAGAACGCTGCCATAGAGCTGAAATGGGTGAAACAGCAAAGAGAAACTGTGTGCACAGGGTCATTTAAGGGTGGCTGGCTTTTATGTGCAAGGTTTGCACATGGACTGTCAGGCAGGGTTTCAACGACACAGTGTCCTGGAATAATTGTAGTTGGGATTTATCGTGGTTAGCAACAGCCTGGCCCTGAGGTAATGATGGTCTTGCCCCCATCAGAAATAGCTCAGCAAAACCACCTGTCCTAAGAAGCTGGCACCCACATTCTGCAGCCAGGACTTGTTAAGATGAGCTCCTTCTGCTGAGATAATGGTCGGCTTTGGAGGCAGAAGTGACCTTGCAAGCCCAGCCTGCTCAGAGGCAAAAGCAGCTTTGTGGCGAGGCTGGCTCAGCACAGCCGTTGATGGCAGCGAGCATCCACAATTCATGTTACAGCAGCAATACTTTCCCCTTGACCTCACTACAGAGACTGCTGAAGAAACACCCCATGGCTCCGAAGCGGAGAGCATTTAGAATGATTTCTGAACCTCAGGAGGCTCAGCCTCCTGTAAGAGTTATGACTGTTTCTCAAGACTTCGGACTCCCTCAGCTTCCTGTGTCATTCTCCCATCCCTCACCTTCCGGCCTCCGTATCTCATGCTGTTCCTTTTCCAGAATGTCCAGTTCAATATGGATTCTGGTGACTCCACATCTGTTCCCATCTTCACCCACATCCTAGTGCTGGCTCTAATTACACACGGGGTATCTGGTGTAAAGGGTCTTCCCCCACCTTTGGAGGATCCTGCTACTCTTTCTGACCATATTCCCCACCCCTCTCTAAAATGGAAATCTCAATCATCCTGCTTGTTTGTGCCCTTACTTCCCCAGAGTAAATCAGTCATTCACATGGATTCCCCCTCAGCATCCTCCACATTCAGCCTTTTGCCATGACCTACTCTTTATTCCAGTCTAGAAGCTTGGCCTCATGGCCAGGTGATGCCACTGCTTAGCCAATATCACCAAGAGATGTGTACAATGAGCAAGTGGAGTGATGTAAGTTCTGCTACTGGTCCTCAGAGTATAATGGGATTGGGTCAAGTATCTACTTACAGAAACTCTCTTTAAGGTTTTATGTATTATCTACAGTTCATAAAAAGGATGCATGACTTTAAAAGCTTTCAAACCACTGTTAGGCATAAGCTTGGACTCCTGAATTTCTAAGTTAGGGTTTGTCATGCTTAATTGGTTGATATAGACACATACACACCTACATGCACACGTACATACATTAGAAGGATGATGTGTGGGTGGATGGATGGGTAGATAGATGATAGATAGATAGAGAGAGAGAGAGATAGATAGATAGATAGATAGATAGATAGATAGATAGATAGATAGATAGATAGACAGTCTCAATCTATAGGAATATTTGAGAATAAAACTCAATGCCAGGAATCACCTCACCCTCCTGGAGACATCCCTAACTATTGACTCTCAAGTTGCTGTAGCACCCCGTTCTGACTCCAGTGTACCTCTCCTCCTGTTTGATATGTGTGTTGTCATCATCTTTTCTCCTCACAAGGATGTCAGCCCCAGAAGGGTCTTTCTTTTCTATCTTGTGTACTATTGAGTACCCAAATCCCAGAACATTCTCTAGCAGACAGTACCTGCTCAATTAATATTTGTTAGATGAATAGATGAGAAGAAAGACCTAGGGTTTTTTTTTTTTTGCTTTATCTTATTAATAGTTTACTGTGTAGAGCATTTCCAAATTTGGGGAGTAATTGGTACATAGCACCCCAATGTACTCTCTCTTCTTCACACATAGTTTCTGCTATTATTAAATTATAGGTGTGCTGGGTAGTTTTATGTCAACTTAACACAGATAGAGTCATCAGAGAGAAGGAAGACTTGACTGAGAAAATACCTCCATAAGATCAGGCTATAGGCAAGCCCGTAGGACATTTTCTTAATTAGTGATTGATGTGGGAGGGCCTAGTCCATTGTGGGTGGGGCCACCCCTGGGATGGTGGTCCTGGGTGCTATAAGAAAGCAGGCTGTGCAAGCCATGAGAGAAAATCAGTAAGCAATATTCCTCCATGGCCTCTGCATCAGCTCCTGTCTCCAGATTCCCGACCTGCTTGAGTTCCTGTCCTGACTTCCTCCATTGATGAAGAGTGATGTGGAAGTATAAGCCAAATAAATCCTTTCTTCCCCAATTTGCTGTTGGTTGTGGTGTTATATCACAGCAATAGTAACTCTAACTAAGACAATAGGTTAGTGTAGCATATCCAGTGCCAATATGCTGTTCTAAACTAAATTCTGAGACTGTGTTGGAATTCACTGTTTGGAAGAACAGTTGAGTATATGGTCCTACAGGTTTAGGAAAGTGTATAATGTCATCTACCCAATGTCACAGTACCACCTGCAGCAGTTTCTCCACCCTAGCATTGCCTCTGCTCCTGGCAACTGCTGATCTTTTTGCTCCTCCTTTGTTTCACATTTTCCACATGAGTTTGAGCATTCTGGGGTTTAATGCGATGTGGGATGTATTTTCCCTCCCTCTTTAAACTCTGCCCTACATCCAACCTTGCCTAAGTAGATGTCTGACTGATTCTGACAAAATGTTGCCTTAATCATCGTCTCTCATGCAAACCTCTAAAGACTCCTTGTAATAATTCAAGGTTTTCTGCTCCTAAGACTTTCTTTAGTGATCAATTTTCCATCCCAAATGGTACCTTTACTTTTCTCTGGGCACATCGTTATTTTGCTCATTTTTCTTCCATAATCTTTCATCCTCCTGGAAAGCCTTCCCGTCTCCTTGTCACACAGACATGAGCAAGTGCTGCAGAGTATTCTGAAGTACCTTGTTCTGGGAGCTAGGTACTCGGGCTTCTGCCTGCCTCCTCCCTTTGTTTTCTCACTATGCCCATTTTGTTGGAGTATATTCTGAGAAAAATCAGAGGTTACATGAGGAAAAGGGAATCTCAGCCATGTAACAAATGAGTCTCGTTGCAAACATTTAAAGTGTGTTTGTGCATGTGTGTGTATGTGTGTGTGGAGAAAGAGAGAAGGAGGGAGGGAGAGAGAAACAGACAGACAAGGGACAGAAACAGAGCAGTAGAAAGAGACACACAGAGAGATATTCTTTCCTACACTAGGCTAATGCGTGATCTACTACTGACCTACCCTCGTAGCCCACTAGTATATATTTATAACTTGGCTGAGGTAGGTTATGAAATGTAGCGTTTCCCCAGCTTTCTTGACAACAAAATCCTTTTCTCAAGGAAGACCTGGTGTGCCACAAACTCTATCTTGCAATGTGCAAGAAGGGTGTTCTGCCATCCCATCTTCATTGAGCACGTTAGAGTACTCTGATCCATTCCTCTCTGGTCTCTGTGACCATGTGATCTGCAATATTCCCTGGAACCAATACTTCTATGGTAGTGATTCTCTTTCTTTTGTATACCTTATTGCCAACACCCTCCTAAAAGTTCTTGGTGGGACTGTATTTAGCACAAAGTCTTGTGTACACAACGAATCATTTTTTTTAAATGACCCTTGGGTCAAGGACACTACAAGAAAACCCACAGAATCAACTAACCTGGGCTTTAGGTGCTCATAGAGACTGAACTGACAACCAGGGCCCTCTGCATATATGTTACAATTGTGTATCTTGGTACCACAGGAATGTGGGACTCCTAACAGTGGGAGCAGGGGCTGTCTCTGACTCTGTCACCTGCTTTAGGGACCCTTTTCTCCTACCAGGTTGCCTTGTCCAGCCTTAATAGGAGAGGAGGTGCCTAGTCTTACTGCAACTTGATATACCATGGCTGGTTGATATCCATGGGAGGCCTGCCCTTTCCTGAAGAGAAATGGAGGAGGAGGAGGAGGAGGAGGAGGAGGAGGAGGAGGAGGAGGAGGAGGAGGAGGGGAAATGGAGGGTGGAGGGAGGAAGAAGGGAGGTGGGAAGAAAGGATTGGGAGGAGAGGAGGGAGGTGAAACTGGGTTTGGGATGTAAAAACAAACAAACAAACAAACAAACAAACAAATAGAATAACCCCTGGATAAGTGTCAGGACTCCCACAAATGCATCACCCCAGCATTTTAGGGGCACCACCTAGCCAATGGCCTCCAGTGCCTGCTCCTTACCACTGATACATAGCTTCCTAGCTCCCTTTGATACCAGAGTTCCTTTTCATTTTAGGATAGAAATACATTCTTCCCTTTGAAATTCTTTTCTTGCTCTCTTTTGGCAAGATTTTCCCATAGTTTGTTTCTGTGACTGTTGTCAGTTCCTGACATTTCCAGCTCCACATCATCTGGGAAACCTGAGTGGCTGGGTATGGATTGAAGACACAGCATTAGCTTCCCATTAGGGTGTGCCAGAGCCTGAGCAGAAGCCTGTTTGTCTATGTGGCCTAAGAAAAGCTATCTTTTATTCATTTTCTGGGGCTTTGAAAGCTACAGAATACTCAGGAAGAAACCCTGATGGCATCTTAAAGGGATTTTTCACTACAGCATCTTGGAAAGCTTGTTTGATTCCAGTGACATGTGTGGTCACCCATCACCTTCAAAAACTTAATTGTTTTTGAAATTACAATGCAAGTTTCAGGGGACCAGATGGATCCATACTAAAGAAGCTGGGAAGTGACTGTGGACATGACTCTAAGACCTTGTCATCATTTGATCCTTATATGTTTCATTGCAGTCCTGTGGCAACATCTACAAAGGCCTGGCTCAGACTGGCGCCTGGGGCTGTTTTGACGAGTTTAACCGAATCTCTGTGGAGGTCTTGTCCGTGGTGGCTGTACAGGTATGAGTCAGCAGGGGGCGGGAGCCTTGCAGTTTTCATGGCTGGTCCTGTGGAAGTCTACAGCCTGTTGTTTTCATACTTCAGCCACATTTCCCCCTCTACTGGCCATTCCATCCCCCTTTCTCCATCCTTACAGTAAGTGTTCCTCTATTATCCACCAAAGCATATCCTATTCTAACTAGGAGAGTCTCTTTCTCTGTGTGTAAAACAGGGACATAAATTATCTATCCTACCCGCTTCATGGAGGGGCACAAAGGATCAGCCAAGGCTGTGGATCCCAGCTGCTCAGAAACATCATGCACCTTGGCTGTAAACCAAGGCTCCAGCCTCAGCTCTTATATTTGCTATAGAAGTCTGGAAGCAAGTTGTTCCGCATCTCTCAGCCTAATCCACTCTTTTATGGCTAAGGCTGTGGTGTCACTGGGCTTGAGTGAGTGGAGGTGCCCGGCTAAAAAAGATATGATTTCTGACTTCAAAGATGTCTTGAGTTTCTGAGATAGATGTGAACACTTTCACTGTTCTAGAAGTTATCATAATATCCATACTGTAGAATAAAACTTTGAAAGCTGTTATTTTAAAGTCAATCCCTAAATGCTGGCCAGTGAGGGTTTGAATTGGGGTCAGGAACCCATGGACAAAGAGAGGACAGAAGGAGGAAAAGCAGAAGGTGAATTCCTTTGCTAAGTCTCTTGTACCAGACAATCTTCCCATCACCCCTCATCTTCTGGTGGCTCTTCTGTTATAACTACTACTTTACATGGAGAAAACATAGCAGGGAAGAGAAGGAACTTGTCCAAGGCACAGTGTTGCAAAGTGACAAGGGGGAGGCTTTGAACCCTGTTCCTCCATCCACATCATCAATGTATTTGTGTGAATGGCCAGAGAAGCAAGCTCAAACCAAATAAAAGATGGCTTTAAACGCCTTCTGGTGCAGGTGACAAGGAGTCCTAAGGACTCCAAAGGAGAGGTAGCCTGTGTTTGGCAGCAGTTTTAAAGAGCTGGGTAAAGGAAAAATCCTTGCCTGAGATCAAGGCAGAGGACTTTCCCAGCTGCAAAGGCTGCAGTAGCCTTGCACCTCCCCATCTCCTTTGCCAGGCCCTTTCCCTCTGCCCCACCCTGTAAGCAGAACATCCTCACTTTCCACGAAGGGGTGGCTAGTCGCAGCGATCCTCTTCCACCCTAGTGCCCCATGGCAAAGCCTCTGTAGAGCACTGTATGCAACGAGGGGATTGGACAATGCTGTGCTTTCTGCTCCGAGTTTGTCCACACACCACATGGTCAAACATAGTGGACTCTCCTCTCTTTTGATTTATTTCCAAAGCATTATGCACATCGAATTATTCAAGGGGGAAAAAAAAGGATGAAGGAAGAGAAGGGGAGAGGAAGAGGGGGAGGGGAAAGGAGAGGAAAGGGAGCCAATGGAAGGTAAAGAAAGAGAGGGGAAGGGGGGAAGGATGGAAGGAGAGGAGAGTGAAAGGGAGTGTGTGGGGGGAGGGGGAGTCTATCAGAGTGTTTCTGATCTGGTCCCTGTATATCTGTGGAATTCTTTCAGCCTCAAAGCAATATGGAAAACACTCAACAGGGCTGAGTTTTTTCTTTTTCTTTGGCAAGAGCATGGAGCAGAGGGAGGGTTGGCACAATGGGGGTGGGATGGAACATCAGGCAGGTCACCCATGTGGGAGAAACTGGCCAAGGCAGCATTGTCCCCTGCACCGGACTGTGTGCCCTGGCAGGAGCCAGCCTCTGTCTACAGAACCTCCAGCTGTCACCCCCTCATCCAGCATGCTGTCCCTGTCACTGGAAGCTAAATGTGGAGCTTTGAGCAGAGAGCTGAAGCAACCGCTGAGCTGGGAAGGGGTAGGCCCTATACCAGCTGCTATTCCCTAACACTCACCCCTGGGCTTCAACTGCCACTGGGAGCCAGGGGCTCTCAGCGGGCTCTCAGGGGCCTGTCACTTGCCTGCTCCATAGTGGCCAGTCCTTTTGGCTCTCTTATGATGAAGGCTGCTCCACAAACACTGACCCTTGTCCCAACTGTCCCTTAGTAAAGATTCCCCAGAGCAAAATGCAGTTTCCCCTTCCTAAGATTTGCTCTTCTCAGAAGGAATTAGTGATGGTCGGGGGAGTGAGGCCCAAGCAGTAATCTAAACACTCCCTTGCACCAAGGACATCATGGTCTGCCTTGGCTTGGTAAGTTGATTATGCAAATTTCTGTGCTCTCGAATTGGCATGACTTGACAGGGCCTAGGGAGGAAGTATTTCCAAACAGAAACTAGTGCTGGGGATGTGGGCCAATGGTAGAGTGCTTGCCTATCAGGCACAAGATCCCAGGTTTAATCCCCATAAACTGTTCCTCCCCAAACCTACAGTTCATGACACTGACTCATTCTGCACATAAAGACCTTTTTTCTCCGGAAAGTCAATAGTTCAACATTTATCAACACACCTCTGCCTTGTATAGATGGGAGTCTGGTGTTACCTAGACTGAAACTGAATATTTGTATGTTTGTAGTATTATATTAGCCTTTTTCTGTGGTTATAAATGAAACACCTGAAGTTGGATTGCATATAAAGAAAATGGTTTTTTGGCCCACACTCCTGGACTTTCAAAGACACACATCTGGCAATGACTTCTTGCTGTCAAACCATACAGTTCAATCATGAGCCATACCCAATGACCTTGTCTAAACATAGCCACCTCCCAGAAGTTGAGTCTCTAGGCACCATAGCTGGATCAAGTTACCACCCTCTCGGTGTCTCATAATGAGAATTTAATTCAATATATGAACCCCTGGAGATGAACTGAAACCATATCCACACTACAGCAGAAATGCGCATGTCTTCTGGCTATTTCCACACTTGGGTGGTCACATCACAATCTGGAACCATAGTGCCATAGCATCTCTCTGTGAACTGTGGGGACAGATCTCTTCCTGAGGATGTAGAATAAACAAACCCTTCTCAGAACACTGGTTCCAGCCCATGAGTGGCTGTGATAATCTGGGGAGAAGCTGTCTCCCCCCGCCCCTGCACAGTGCCCACTGGAAATGGTTCCATTTCCTTCCATTGCTCCATGGAAGCTTCTCTTCCTATCTCTCCCACTGTAGGCATCTGTCTTCTGATCCCCTTGCCCAGTGTCCTATTATTTCCACTTCCCTGTATGTCTTCTCTGATCTCCACATTTGTGATTTCTGTGCCCTCTCCTCTGGCTAGTTGCCATGGTGTTAGAGGACATCTCCTGTCCTCACCAGCCAGGTATTGCTGTTCCCCATTCCACTGAAGTCCAGAACCACTCATTAGGCATAATTCCATTGAGGGGTGTCTCGGGGAGATGGTTTGTGCTAGGGACTTGCCATAGACTATCTTCCTCTGTGTCCCAAGCCATTTCTCTCAGCATGCTCCACAGAGAGATCATTGAGCTAGTCATAATTCTTTCATTACAACATTTTTTTCAATGAGTTGATGTCTAAAACATTTAAATCAAGGACCTATAGATCATAGGTGTTCAAGTGTCAGAGTGATGATACTGGTAATGGCCATGGTAATGATGGTGATGATGGGGGTAACTGATGATAATGCAATGGTAGTGGTAGTGATAGTGATGGTGATGGTGTTTGTGATGGTAGTGATGAAGATAATGATGAAATTGGTAATGATTTTGAAAGTAGTGTTAGTGTTGATGCTGATGATAATGATGATTGATGATGACAGTGGTATCCATAATGAGGATGAGCATGGCTCTGGTGATGATAATGATAATGGTGGTGGTGATAATGAAGGTGATGATGTTTTAGTGGTAGTGCCAGCAATGAGGCAAGTGATGGTAGTGGCAGAAATGATAATGAAGGTGGTGGAGTTTATGGTGGTAATGATAGTGATGATGAGGAGGATGGAGGTGATGATGGTAGTTATAGCAGTGGTGATAATGATGTTGAAGGTGATGGTGGTGATGATGATGGTGGTGGAGGTGATTATGAGGTCATAATGGTTACAATGGTAGTGATGATGAGGATGGTGGTGATGATGATGACTATGACAATAATAATGATGAGGGCATAATGGTTACAATGGTAGTGATGATGAGGATGGTGGTGATAATGATGACTATGGCAATGAGGAGGAGGAGGGCATGTGATTACAATGGTAGTGATGATGAGGATGGTGGTGATGATGATGACTACAGCAATGATGATGATGATGATGATGAGGGCATAATGATTACGATGGTAGTCATGATGGAGGTGGTGGTGTAGTAGGGATGATTGCTATCCTTGTCATTTTAACACAACAGGAAATAGTTGGAAATAGATAGTGTGACCCATAGGACATAGGTAAAGGTCCATACCTGCCTTGCACGGGTCTGTACTACCTACACCCTCACTTATCCTAGCTGAACCATCCCCAGGTTATCTTACCAACTCTAACCATTTACTAGCTGTGGAAAGGATGCCCATCCATCAGCTGTTGTCCACTTCTCGAGAGTCAGAAAATGGAAGGCCCTTATTTGGAAAGGTCAAGACAGGACTTCTCCCCTTTTGTTCCTAGAATTGAGTAAAATAAGTCCAACTTGGAATTCTCTGATGCTGCCACATTCTGGACTAGGGACACACTGATACAAGACAGTCAGGAGGAAACGGTCTGACAACAGTTCAGGCAGAACTGGAGCTGGTAACATTAAAATCATATAAGCATCCAAGGAGAAAATTGTGCTTAATTATTCACACAGTAATCCTGGCTGGCATATTGGTTTGGAAGCTGCACCAGCTGCTGACAGTCCTCTGCTGCCATCCCCTCCCTCTCCTCTCCTCACCCTTCTGTGCTTCTCGTCCCAGGAACTTCCGTAGAAGTGATTCTCGGCTCCAGTGTTTACATTGCTGGATATTTTCAATGTCTCTGTCAGGTTGGTCAAGCAGAATTGCATACTCATTGGGGAAAATCCTCAGTGTGGCAATTCCAAGAGAAATTACCCTCTATTTTTAAAAAGCATTATACCACTTAATTCTTCTTTTCAGAATCTCCTCCTTGCTGGCTCAGTCAGCACTCTAGACCTTGGATTATCTGAGCCTTGGGAAATATCCCACCAAGGTAAAAACACATCACCTTGAACTTATAGCCCCTGCCTTCCTCACATATTCTTTGGTGTCCCCACTACTTGTGGTACAGGCACTGACAGGGGCTGGGCTGAGACATGAAGCAGCTGAGCAGCATGCCAAGCCAGGCATGGCAACAAACACCTACAATCCCAGCTAGGACTGTGAGTTTGAGGCCAGTCTGAACTACATAGTGAGACCCTGTCCCAACAAAACAAACAAATAACAGTCAGAAGATGTATTAACAAGGGACTTACAGTGTGGTTCCAAGGACTCCAGGCAAGGAACAAATGCTCCAGTCTCAGAGCCAAGAGAATGTCCCAAGTTGCACCCTCTGTAGAGGAGCTGACTCTAAAAGAACTCAGAACTGTGACAAAATGCACAAAGTGGTGATTGGGTTGTACTTCTGAAGGCCGCAGGCTCCAGCCTACCATTACTGTGGAATCCAGACAGTGATACATGGAACCTGGGCAAAGGTGTCATAAAAGAATGACTGGAGAATGGGCCACATCCCTAGACTGGAAGGAGTAAAGGGGTGGGGAGAAAAAAACTGAGAACGTTCGCACAGATTGGGCTAGCCTGTGACCTCTTTAAATCGTTATCACCTGCAAAAAGATAGGGCCATTTGCATATGTCATCCACTACGGCAGATTTAAGGCCTGAGTGGGAGGACAGAAGACAGAACCATCTGAGAGTGCCAGTTTCCAGGATAGGAAAGGTTTGTTGCAAAAGTTTGTCCTGTGCAGTGTAGAATATCAACCTACTTGGTGCCTACAGCACCCTTCTCTCCATGCTGCGAGAATGTCTCTGGATGTCAAATACACCCATGGGGAATGGGTGAAAATGGTCCCGGTTGAGAACCACGCATCCTCAAAGCTTTACCTTTCTGTTTCTTTAATGGGCAATAGGAACTTCTTTTCTCATTGTGTAGGAAATGTTTCTGATGTATAATAAACATCCTTTTCAGAGTGAAACAAAGGACATAAACCTTGCAGCGACCATCACCTAAGTGACACCTTGGCATCCTAGTAGTGACTCATTGTGGTGGCCATATAACAACCACACTGCCTAGCAAGTTCTCAGAATACGTTGGGACATATTATCAGTTAAGTGATGTCAGACTGAGTCTGATGAGGCCATGCTCAACCAGCTTCATGCCCCTTCTGGGAGAAGTGACTTAACACATGTGCTTTGTTTCCTGCTTGGTTTTAGGACTTGACCTGCCCCCACGTGGCAAATGTTCATTTTCACCCACACTTTTTTTCTGTTATCTTTTTATTTTGAGCCAATTTTAGATTAATATGAAAGTTTCAAAAACAGTACAGTTTCTATTTGTCTCTCCCTTAGTCTCCCCTGATGCTAACTTATAAACAGAATGATTTCTTAACCACCTTCTGCCTCACTTCCACCTCTATAAAGTGAGGGTCTAAGACCACCCATCTCAGTCTCCATAGAACTGAGTGGGAAGCTTTCTGCAGAATGTTCAGAATAGTGCTTGGTACTGGTCAAATGCTTCAAAAAAATAGATACGTTTTATTATTATTAATTATTCCTGATGGCTTTAAAATCTCCAGAAGTGATGCAACTTTAGAGATGCGTGTGCAGAGTTGAGTTGTTGGCCTCCACCTAGAAAGGCTTGCATTGAATCCTCACCTTTTCTGTGTATCTCTATTCCTCTTTGGCATCCCCAACCCTCTGGTCTTTATCCAGGCCCCTGGATCCTGATTACCATCACATCCCCATGGTTTCTCCCAAGAATCTCAGTTGCTGCAGTAAGGGTGTCCTGTGGTATCCTGTTTGGCACAAAGCAGGCTAGGAGAAGCACCTGACAGCATGGAGGCTCCAGCATCCCCCACATCCCCCAGCCTGCTCAGTTATTTCCCTCAAGAGCCCCCCCACAGAATTTTACACAAAAGCACAGATGCCTCCAATCCAAAGTACGTCATAAATTCCTGCTGAGTGTGGGCTTTCTGGGCTTCAGTGTTTGGGTAGAGAATGCTGAGTCAGAATAAACAGCAGGAGGGTCCTAGGCTCTAGCTTTGGCCTTTGCCCAAAGGTAGCACAACATCTTGTAAACGCTAATTAAACTTGCCTCCCTGTCCCTAGCCAAGAAAGTGCTCTGTATATTTTACAGATTTAGGGACTGGGAAGGAAGGAAGGACGCAAAGAGCTTTCACATGCCACCTAACTTGCAGATAGAGAGGGTAGCAAGGCAGAGCAGGGCTGGGCTGTGAGCCTGGCATGAATCAGCAGAGTTCTGCCTGGTTGGCCAGCATGCAGGGTGCTGGAAGCTGGCTCTGCCTGGATGGCATTGGTATTCTGCACGTAGAGAGAAGTCTCAGGTTCTCTCTAATTGCTGTGAGCTCAAATACATTCAGTCATTAGAACTTTGCTGCAGAAGAGCAGAATTCTAATTGCAGAACTGTCACATATCCTGACAATATTGTCCCCTTCCCGTTCTCTCCCACCTTCACACACACACACACACACACACACACACACACACACACACACACATACACGCCCGCTCTCGCGTGAGCTCAACCCCTCCATAGCCCTTGGCAGAACTGGCCTACCCTTGGCTTTTCTAGCTGCCATACTTGACAGACACATACTCTAGGCTCATTTAAAACCCCTGCCCTGGTTCCAGTTTCAGGTTTTGCTTCCAAGAACCACATGAAGCTATAGATTTCCAGAGACATTGTGGGGCCTGGCTGAGCAAAGTCAGCCTGCTAGTGTGTGCCTCTTGTCTTCTTCTATACTATAGCTGATCATTTTTGCAAGTATTTCAAAGCAGAGTGTGAAAAACATATACAGTTGAGTTCCATTTCTGTCCCCTTTCTCACTTCTGTAAGAGTTAACCCAAATGGAGCCTCTGACCAGTTTATACTAGTTAGATCAGGGTTGATGGAGCTGACCTGGAAATAATAGAAAGGAGACTGACCTCTACAGAAGCAGGTTGACCTTTAATCAGAACAATGAAAGGCAGCAGTCTGACTGTGTGCTGAAGTATGGGGCTAGGAGGGGGTGTGTTGGGGGGAGGCTTGGGAGTTTTATAGGGCAGAAACTGAAACTTTGGGGATAGATGTTTCCATCTACAGGTCAGTTCCCCTGAAGCCTCAAAGCTGTAAATACCAACAGGTCCCATGTTTATCAGGAGTGGCCCTGGTCCTAACCTGTGAAGCCTGTGAGGCTAGTATCAATATGTCAACCTTCCTGTCCAGAGTTGCTCAGCTCACCTGAAGATTTGGGGTTATCAGTCCTTTAATAATGCTTCAGCTAATATAGTCCTCTGGCTTCATAAGAGGCATTTGGGAAGTGGAATCTCCGTGAAAATGACCCTTTTCAAACCTTAGCTTTCCTGTGCCATTCTGGCGCATGCCACCCCTTCTCATAGTCTGGACTCTCCAAGCTGTGAGGGAAGCATCATTCAGATTCCACCTGCTGGTCATGTCACTCTGGACATGTAATCTGGGAGAGATGGGGGGCGTGGCTTAAGCTGAGACAATAAACGCAGCTGTGGGAACAATGCTCATATGCAAAAGTTCCACACATGCTGCTGGTTTGTTGGGGGGGGGGGTTGTTGTTGTTTTTCTGTGTGGATTTCATTATCCTTAGAACAAGCTTCGGGGGATGGGGGGATCAGGTGCTGGCATTCTCCCCATGGTGGGGTGGCCAACAGCACATGCTCAAGAATCCCCAGGCATGGATTCAAATCCTGCTGCTTCAGACAGGGGCTCTATGACTGTGGGCAAACGACTTCACCTCTCTGAGCTTCTGTTTTATCATAGTGAAGTGGAAGCAATGGGTTGAAGTGTTCTCTCCATCATATCCTGATGAGGTCTGAATGGCTTTCTGTGCATAAAAAATACTCAGGGCTAGGAATAAGACCCGGGGCACAGCACTGGCATGTGCAATGGATTTGATCCCCAGCACCCCGCACCTCTCTCTCTCTCTCTCTCTCTCTCTCTCTCTCTCTC
>CABHPP010097544.1:0-15627 GCA_902168425.1 Peromyscus attwateri | reverse complement strand
CCCCCCCCCCCCCCCCCCCCCGTGTACTGTGAGATGACAGTTGGAGTCCCTGGTTAGTAAACAGCAGAGCTGGAGTTTGAACCAAGAGTCTGGGCTCATCGCAGTCCAGTCCTGTTACCTAGAGGCAATCCTGTAACCACTTGACATTTTTCTTCCCATACTGTGTTAGCATTCATTTTTCAAAGCTGGGAACTGGCCATATTGTTTAATATACTGCTTTCATTAATTAATATTTTCCCATGCCACTTACTAATCTTCCTTCCGCAGCATCATTTTTTCACAGCCGCATTAAATTCTGTTGATGTCCTCATGCTCAGACTGCCCAGTAATTCCGAGAATTTAAAAATTTGGTGGCTCCTTCGACTCTGAGTGCAGTATAAAACATTTCAAAGGACGATATGTGCTTGAATTATTTTGAAAAATAAATGTTATCAATACAGGGAAAATGCAATTAAAGAGACGTAACGGGCTGGGGACATAGCTCAGCCAGTAAAGTGCTTGCCAGGCAAACACAAGGATGTGTGTTCAGTCTAGTTTTTCAAAGCTGGGTGGGTGTCGGGCTCTCGTCATTCCTGTGAGGGGGAGAAGGGCACAGGTGTCTTTCTGGGGTTTGCTGGCCAGCTGGCCTACCTGAATCAGTGAGTTGCAAGCCAGTGAGAGGCATTGTCTCAACAAGCTGGGTGGCTTCTGAGGAACAACATTCAAGTTTATCTTTTGGCACACACATACACACACACACACACACATAATTTAACAACAATAAGTTCCCATAACATACCAAATAAATAAAGTTTTAACAAATCATTTAACAAATCATTTATATTTCCAGAGAGAGGAAAACCACAGTAAGTTCTCACATAGAGATGAAAATCTCAGATCTTCTGCTTTTTTGTATATGCTATCCTGTGTCAAGATGGGTGCTGATTGGTACCTACCTGGTACTTAGCATTGGAAACTTAAATAATTTTTTATACAAATGAGTGCAAAATAAACCATGAATATCCAGAGGACATCCCCACCTTGAGAAGATGGAGCAGGGGAATGCTCTGATTCCAGCAGACACCCAGGGAGAGACGCCATTCTCCAACCTTAGCTCCTAGCCTATTTTAGACGATTTGCTGTGTTAACCCTTGCCTTGCCTGAGGCACATTGACCCCAAGATAGGAGACCTGAGCTGTAGCTCCAACTCAGCCCCCTCCTGCTGATATTACTCACCACTTTGGGTAGAAGGGTCACTTCCATTATCCTTAGTTAACCATCTCAGATTTAGAAGTGTGAGATGAAATGATTACAACAGTCCTTCTGTGAGCTTTCAGCCTGGAAGGCAGCTCTTTGTGTGATCACAGCCAGCATCCATTGTCCTGCAATATCCCCTTCAAGTGAGTTTCTCAGCCTCTGTCTCTCCCTTCAGGCCTTGCGCAATGGTAGTTCCAGACTTTGAGCTGATCTGTGAGATTATGCTGGTAGCAGAAGGATTCATTGAAGCCCGATTGCTGGCCAGGAAGTTCATCACCCTTTACCAGCTGTGCAAAGAACTTCTTTCCAAACAGGTAGGATCTCTCTGGAGGCCGAGGACCAAGCACCTACCATGCTGTGGCCCGACTCGAAACCAATGAACTAGAGCTTTCTTACAGAGTCTAGGCTGGTAAGCAATAATAAAAGCTCTGAGTTCTTCAATAAGACTTTGTGTTCAGCTTTCAACTCAGCACTGTTTCAAAGTCTTTCAGGTCCAAATTATTTTTAAATAGTTAATAACCTTTCTCAGACAAGTGTCCCATGAGAAACATGGCAATGGTAAGTGACAATCCCTGGAGGGAATGGTCTCTTTCTGAAGGGACATGAGATGGGCTGGGTGCTGGGAGTGATTTAGAATAACAGCTCCATGCGCTTCCTCAGTAATGTAACTTTAAAACGCCTTCTGCTGAAGGCACACCCGGGAAACAGCACCTTAATGAGGTCAGTACTCTGTGTGGATGATTTCTTGGTGTCAAGGACAACAAACAGAGCTTCCTAGGACTCTTACCAGTGGAGGTTCACACTCCCTTTGGGGTCATCTTTCTAAATCACCTTCACTGTCATGGACTCTGTCTGCCCTATGACATATTTACAAGAAAGAGGAATCCTGTTTTTTCTCAACACTTTTTCATTGTGTCCTCTCTCTCCATTCTCTATCACCACCAACTTCCAGGCCTGTGAATTCTGGGCTCAGAATTCTGTCACAAACCTCTCTCTGTGTCTAAACATATATTGTCAGTGGTAGACTCCACCATTCTCCCTACATCTAAAGAATACCTCGACTTAGCATGTTCAAGCTGCTCTTCCCTGCCAACTCTCACCAGAGCCTTCTTTCCCTGCTGTTCTAGACACAGTATGTGAAGCCATCATTTACTACTTGCTAAAGGGGTGGGAGGCAACAGGATTCATCCCTAACACTTTCTTCTCCCTCCTGAACCTAATCATTAACAAAGTGTAGGTGGACTTCTCTGTCCCACCAGCCACTCCCCAAATAACAACACAGAGACTTATTATTAATTATAAATGCTCAGCTGATAGCTTGGGCTTGTTTTAAGCTAGCTCTTATAACTTAAATTAACCCATTTCTAGTCATCTATGTGCTGCCCTGAGGCATGTGTTACCTCATATGTGTACTTCCCATCCTGCTCACTCTGAGTCTCATGATGTCTCCTCTGACTCTGCCTTTCTTCTCCCTAATATTCTCCCTGCCCCAAAAATCCTGCTAGTCATCAGCCAATCAGCTTTTTATTAACAATGAGAGCAACATGTATTCACAGTGTACAAAAGGATTATTCCACAGTAACAAAGTAGTATCGATTCTACTTTCTGGAGTCACCTTGTGATGATTGTTCATCTTGACATTCCTGAGAAGAGAGAATCTCAACTGAGGAACTGCCTCCATCAGACTGACCTGTGGACATGTTTGTGGGGCATTTTCTTCATTGATAATTGATATAGGAGGGCCTAGGTCATTGTGGGCAGTACCATCCCTAGGTGGATAGACCTGAGCTATGGAAGAAAGAGAGCCCAATGTGAGCCTGGAAACAAACTAGTAAGTGGCTCTCAGTGATTTCTGCTTCAAGATCCTTGCTCGATTTCCCCTCTTGGCTTCTCTCAATGATGAATTGTAGTCTGTAAGCTAAAATAAACCTTTTATCCCCAAGTTGCTTTTGATCATAGTGTTTATCAAAGCAGCAGAACACTAACTAGCACTAACTAGCACTAACTAGTACTAACTAGATCACCTATGCTTCTCTGTACTCACTGCTCTAGTTACAAGTACCCATGTCTCTTAAACTCTTACTCCTGCCTCTGGAATAATTTTTGCTGCTGGTGATTCAGCTTCCTCCACCCATTCTTGAGATACCAGCTAAAGTAATTGTTTTCAAATCCTCCTCCTCCTTGATGCTCTTAGCATCAAGACAAACCTCTGGTCCCTCCGCTCAAGGCCATAGAGCTCTGCACTCTACCTTCTTCAACAGCTCGTGCCTATGGTTCTCATGCTGTGTTCTACCTGCCTAAGTCTCCTTGGAGTTCCTTGAGATAAATGATCCTCTCATCCCGAGGCTTTGGACACCTATTCCTTGGCCCCTGACTACAGTGCTCCCTTGTCTGGGCCTAACTGATTTCTACTCCTTCCAATGTTCTCTAAATGCCTTTCCTTCAGGACTATCTCTGGTCCCACAGCCCCCAGGTACGGCCACTGCATCTTTTGTCTCCATTGCACATGGGGTTTTCCCCTTTGTAGCATTTATCACAACTAATTATTTAGTTGATCTAGTATGAAACAAGTGATGAAGTGGAGACTTGAACCTAGATCTGCATAATTTCAAACTCTGTATTCTGAGCTGCCACCTCCCCTCACCATGCTGTGAGCCCTGGTGTCAGTTTTATGATCCATTTGCCCCAGAATCTACTGTCAGTACTGGTGATACTGTGAAACTCTTACAATATTTTGTAGTGTTGGGAATCAAACCTAGGAGCTTGCCTATGCTAGGCAATATTTCTGCCATTAAGCTATGATCCCAGCCTCAGGGACTATACTTTTTTTTAAAACTATTTTCAGTGAGTTTGGAGGCATTCAAGGAAAATCTTATAAGCTCATCATGCACCTTCTCTAACAGCTAAGCTGCTCTTTCCTTAACAGCTCTCCCACCCTCTGAATATACAAGGAACAACCAGATCAGTTCGAAAATGGTTCTTGTATATCCCCCAGAGCTCCATCCCATTGGATGTTCTGTGTCTGCTTTACTATCATAGCTGGAAAAATACAGGCAATGTCAGATCAGGAACACAGTGTTCAGAGACCTGTTCACTCACCCTCCACCTGAGCTTCAGCAGTGACCTAATAGCATGTTTTCTGTGTAATTGTGTGGTCCATGCATATGATGCTCCACATCCAAGCAACCCTGGCCTCAACTGTTCTGTCTTCCCATAGGATCACTATGACTGGGGGCTGCGGGCCATCAAGTCGGTCCTTGTGGTAGCAGGCTCCCTGAAAAGAGGAGACCCGGACCGACCAGAGGACCAAGTTCTGATGCGCTCCTTGAGAGATTTCAACATCCCCAAGATTGTGACAGATGACATGCCGGTGTTCATGGGTCTGATTGGCGACCTCTTTCCTGCTCTGGACGTCCCCCGGAGGAGAGACCCGAACTTTGAAGCTGTGGTTCGGAAAGCAATCTTGGACCTTAAGCTCCAGGCTGAGGACAACTTTGTGCTCAAGGTACATGAGGCTTTCCATTACAAGTTGTTTTTTTTTCTGTCTCTGAATTCTTTTCTTGGACCATGAGTTGTACTTTATCCTTCATCCAAATGGAATCTTAGCTGGTACAGATTTAGATCCGGTTAGAGGTGCCTCAGTTCACTTAGTAGTTCTTTCCTGGGAGGCCACAATGTGGAATGACAGTGAGCAGGACAAGAGAAAGAGGGAATCCCTGCCATTGGCATTGATGGAAAATGAACTGTTTGGTGCTAAAGACATTAAGGAGGAGAAGCTTCCTAGTGTCCTCAAGAACCAATTTGGATGCTTTGTGCTCTGCTGTCAAAGGTGCGAGGGCACAGGAAGAGTCTGAGAAACCATCTCCCTCACATTCAAACAGTGGATTAATGAGGAAGGTTCCATCTGGGTCTGATCTCTAATTGATATTAAAATAGTCTCCAACAGAACAGGACCTCCCTCTCTAATGAGGAAGCCCAGTGCCCAGTTGAAGCCTACAAAGCCAGACTGACAATGAGGCAAGGAGGTAACGCATAGGCATGAACTGTTGCTGCCACCGGGTTAGGGACAAGATTCACAGCTGACTTTCAAAGGACATGGAGCACAGAGTTTCCTGCATGTCTTACGGCCCACACCAATCCTGGTTTTCCCTGAGTCTGTTGCTTTCACATGTGATTTTGTAGAATGTGATGGTTACAGGGTGTGTGTCATGTAGAGATGCTAGGGATGACTGCATGGGAACAGGGTTAGTTTACATCAGAAGATAGTTGCCACAAAGAACAACCAAGTCTTCTGAGTACAAAGACATAGATTACTCTTCCTGTCAAATAATAGGTGTGCAAAACACACAGACATCACTTTAGAGTTCACACGTGGGTTTTATATTCTGTCTCACATTTAATTCCCTCAACTACCTAAAGCAGAAGAGACACTTCACAGGTGGGAAAATGAGCCTCTACAGCAGAGTACAGGAAGGCCTTTTATGAGGGAGAAAGTGTGACCCATGAAGGCATGTGCAGTAAAGGAATTTCTAACACACAATATGCTCACTGGTGGAGATTAAGCCCCGATTATGTAAAGACAAATTTAAGAGTAAATTGGCACATACCCTTTCCATTGCAAATAAGGTGTATGTCTCTATTACTAGAATTTCATTTTACAGAAGAAAGGAAAGCATGGCCTTCCCCTTTGCAGCAAGTCGATCCATCCCCATTCACTATCTCCTGCCTTCCAAGTTCAATGGACAGACTGACTTTTGAAGTAAAGAAAGGCAAGACTGCCTTCTATTTAGGGTAAAGGGGGTCAACAAAGGGGTGCGTGCAGGAAACATAGAGGTGGTACAGGCAACAGCAGGAAGGCCAGTGATGTCAAAGGAAAGGGCATTGAGGTGGTGGGAGCTGGGGTAAAGGATTGCAGGAAGATTGGAGTGACGGCCTGAGGCCATGATAGAGAGGGCTCTGAATGTAAGGCTGAGCATGTTCTTCTTCAAATGGCTAATCCTAGGATGCACTCAGTGAGGTTCATACAATACTTCTAACTAAAGATGTTGCCTTAAAATCAGGGCAGGTCCTGTCTTTCTAGGCTCTCTGAGGTCTGGTCAGAGCATCTAGGCCCCCAACCCCTGCCAGTTCTCCATATTTTTTCCTTCTAGAATCCTATCTCAGGTGGATGGCATTCTGTTTTCTTTCTCCTCCCTGCCCCCTTCCATGGCTGCTTGTGGTAAGATGGAGTCTCTCTGCTAAAGGTCCTTGCATGAGAAGAGAGCTCTCCCTACCCACTTTATATTTGCCTTTCCACTTCAGCTTCTGAAAACTAATTCCCCCAAAACTGTCTCCTGGAGCCCTTGTTGAATCCCATGATCCCTTAAAAAATCCATATTTTAATTACTTAAAGGCAAAGAAAATAGCTCATAGAACTATAGAAAGTGAGAAATGGACAACCCAACAATTGTCTGAAAATACAGCGAAAGTATCATATCCAGCAGACTAGAGGAGATTATGGGATGGGATACCCTTAGACAGGGCTTCTTTGGGGGAAAACATCCTACACCTGAGAAGTGATGCGTCCAACCTAGAAGGACTCAGCACTGAGGAGAGTGAGCATTGCAGAGTCAGAGATGCATCCTGATGGAGTGTCACGGGTCAGGAGCAAAGAAAGGAAGTTTTCCAGCTGGGTGGTAGAAGTAGTACAGTTGACTCAGGGACTTCAAAGATGAAGGGCATAACACCTATGTTGTCTCAGCCCTGATGAGGGCCAACATGGTGGGTAGCAATGGTGGAAGTATGTTCTGAAGCAAGCAAACAACATCTCAGTACAAAGCCAGGGAAAGCTGAGTGGGCACATGTAGGAGTCTCCTTTGAACACTGGTCACATAAGAGTGAAACAGAGTCTCACAAGAAACCCTAGTCCTTCTGATTGCATGTCCCCAAGTGACCTGAGAGTCACTCACTAGGCCCCACCCCTTTAAAGCCTTGGTGTCCTTCAGTGAGCCAAGAATCAAATAGTAAGACAGAAAAGTAGCAATACTATCAAGGGCTGGGATACAGGAAGGGTACCTTGTAAGACATGGAAACCAGCATCAGAAAGGAGCTGCATGTCATTGTGGGAAATGTGCATATTGAGGGATGAGATATGAGAGGTGTCTGGTTTGGGCCAGATTGCCAAGGGCACTTTGAGCCAATCTGAGTTAGACTTCATCTCCAAAGCTATAAATAGCTACTTAAGGGGCAGAAGGATGACAATAGTTTAATTACCCACAAGTCTGTTTGTTGTTTGGGGCCTTAATTTCGTGTCTAACTGGCTGCGCAATAGTTTGATGCTACCACTGTCTCCATGAGGCTTTCTGACTCCATCCTCCCCGAACCACCCAACCAACCACATCACATTCCGTCATACTACAAACCTTGGTTTATGCTGTCATCCTCCTGCCCCTATCTCCCCAAAATATCCCTCCTGTGCATATTCTGGACAAACTCCTGTTCACCTCTGGAGCTCTGTTTCAAAGGCCCCTTCCTCTGGAAAGCTTTCCTTATTCTTGTTGTCTTCAAGATCAGTGATTCCCACAGCACCTTGTAAATATATGTGTTTATGAGCATTATCAGCTCGTACTGTGATTTCCCAACATGACTTTCTTCCCTATCAGATATGGAAGCATATTAGAATGCCCCCCCCAACCTGGTACCTTCTTAAAACTTAGTCGGCCAATGATACCCACATGGGTGAATGAGGGACATGTGAATAAGTGAAATGTGATGCTCCTGCATTTTAGATCCCACCATGTTTGTGATAAACACTGTCCGTGTTGACTTCAGCCCTCACTTCACACACCAGCCTTGCTCACCGACAGCAGTTGGATGTGCACGACAACCTGTCCCTCCAGCTGCTTTTCCTCCTCCCAGGTGGTCCAGCTGGAAGAGCTCCTAGCCGTGAGGCACTCCGTGTTCGTGGTGGGTGGTGCTGGCACTGGCAAGTCACAGGTACTGAGGTCTTTACACAAGACCTATCAGGTCATGAGACGTCGCCCGGTGTGGACTGACCTCAACCCCAAAGCTGTCACAAATGATGAACTCTTCGGCATCATCAATCCAGCCACTCGAGAATGGAAGGATGGTAAGAATGAGAGTCTCTAAGACAAAGTCTTTTCTGTCCATAGTGCCCCTGTCAAGTTTAAAGGTCAAGGGGTAAGCTGGAAAGGAGAGGATACTGGGCTGGGGGCAGGACACCAAAGAAGATTAGAGGAGCATCAGAAAGGAAAAAGCTACTTTGGACTGAGAGGAGAGCCCTAGCTTTCCAAATGTCTCTCCCCAGAGAACTCTTCTAGCCTCCTTTCGTAACAGTCCTTAAAGTGGATAAGGTATATGGCACAGCCCAGAGTGGCTGCATTGCCTTGCATGGATTCAAGGGATATGCAAGGAAGGGAGGTTCATGACTCATTCTTAAAGTATGGCACCAGCCAGCATCCCCTAGCAGTGATGGAGAGGGTGCCTGCTATGGACTGGAGTCTGGACCTGGTCCCTGGTGATGCAGGGGATGGCCTCTCCACCCTAGAAGGGTTTGTAGGTTCATGTTGCCTTCCATACAATGCAGAGGACCCCAAACCCACAAGCCCTGTGGTCTGGGTGAGGAAATGTCAGACTCTCCTAATGGCTCAGTGTCTGACTTCATCAGAGCCAAACGGTCTCATCTCCTCTAAGAGTTTCAGAGGTCCAGAACAGGTTCCTGAGCCGCATCTCTGACTTTTATTTCCCTGTTAGTGGTGCTTTCCTCTCTTAGCACTCTGCCTCTTGTGCTTTGTTTCCCTTTGTTATTTTGTATCAGTGTGTAAAAGTTCATATTATGCATCCATAAGCCACAAAGGCAGCTCTGTTCGCGGCATGCTATGTGTGTTGTGTTGCTAATGCTGTCTCCTATCATGTATCTATAGAACTTCATGCTGCATCTTACCATGCATTTTTTTCCAAAGGAAATTATGTGTGTCTCACTCTTTTAGCAGCTGGGATTCCTGTTCATTTATAACTCTGTCTAATTTTCAGCTGCAGATATAGGATCATAAATTTGTTCAATAAGGATTCTTTTACATTAACATTTTTTAACCCATCTGGAATTTATTTGGTGGCTTAGTATGAGGCAGTGTAGAAAAGTCAGCTTTATTTCCTTCCAGATGGGCAATGGATTATGCCAGTACCATTTATTAAATAAACCATTCTTTCCATCTGAGCCTAAGCACCAGCTTGCCGGGTATTGAACCCATGCACACTGAGCTCTGACTCCAGGGTTTCCAGTCTGTTCCACTCTCATATTCCCTGTTCCTAAACTAGTTTCATTCTGTGTCAGTCACAGCTGTTTCGAAGCATAGTTTACAAGCTAATGAGGCACATCGACCCTAATTCTTAAGTACTTTTTTGGTTTTGTTTTTCGAGACAGGGTTTCTCTGTGTAGCCTTGGCTGTCCTAGAACTCACCCTGTAGATCAGGCTGGCCTTGAACTCAGAGATTCTCCTGCCTCTGCCTCATGAATGCTGAGATTAAAGGCGTGTGCCATCACTGCCTGGCTGTAACTTTCTGGGATACTCTCAGGCACTTTATTTTCCCATATTAAATTTGAGCTTCATATTATAATTGAACATTTTAAACTTTGCTATAATCCTAATTAAAACTATATTAAATTTACACATTATGTTTGGGGAAACTGGCAGAGAGAATATAGTAATCAAGAATTTGTATTCACTAAACAGCACAATTTTGAAGCAAATGAAATATAGCCTTTTAGAAATTTTTAGAATTTGCTAAGGATGTAGTGGGCTATTCTTCTGTACACTTGTTCAAAATCATAAGGTTCCAACGGAGAGAAAAGGAAGTGGACACACAGAATTCTCAGATATATCATTGAATTCAAAGTGATACATAATTATTCAACTTTGCATTCCATAAATAGCAAATATTCCTTTCTTGTTTGGTTCATGGTCTAGTTTCAAAAGTTTAAAATTCAGTTGGTTTCAGAGAAAGATATATTGAAACCCAAGGTCTCATTTTATAGGCCACATCCTCTGATAAAGTGACAGAATTAGAATTAACTAGCAAGAAAATAACCCCAAACAATCTCCTACTTGAAAATCAGGAATGTTCTCTGTATCAGAAGGAAAATCAAAGTGAAAGCTATGGAAGAACCAATGAACAAGATGTTTCACACAGTCTGTAGAATCTTTTGAATCTGAAGATCCAAAGCCTAGAAGGACATTAAATTCTATCAAAAAAGTAAGCGGGGAAATAGAGGAAGTTGTTATCCATATTGAGCAATTAAACTATCCCTGAGGGAGGTGAAACTAATAAAGTCTGAAATTTGTCAGAAGGAAACGAACCAACCAACACAAACAAACATAGAAAAGATGACGCTCAATATTGGTTCTATGTAAAGATCAATAAGTTCATTGTGAACATTCTTGGTGGGGGAAACAGTATATACTATGCGTGTGCATGTGTAAAAAGAAGGGGTGTGTGTGTATGTGTGTGTGTGTGTGTGTGTGTGTGTGTTTGCACAAAGAGAAAGAACAGGTATGAAGAAATAGCTCAGTCATCAAAGTGAGCACGAGGCCCTGAGATACATCCTTAGAACCCACATAAAAATGTCGGGCACTGACTCATGCTTGTAATCCTAATGCTGGGAGGAGGAGAGATCCTTGGGCCTCTGCTAGTTACTTTACCTAACTTACTTAATGAGCTATAGGCTGGGGAGAGACTTGGTCTCAAAGAAAAGTGGATAGCACCTAAAAGGAGCATCCAAGGTTACCCTGTGTTCTCCACACACATCTGCACATATATGAACATGCTCCTGCACACATATCTGCCCATATATGAACATGCTCCTGCACACACATCTGCACATGTATGAACATGCTCAAATAGCTTTTAAGAAAATGATAATGCAGCAGTAGAAATAAGATTTAAAAGAGACTGTTTGAGCAGATGATACAGTATCTGAAATTGATGAAACTGATGACCCCTAGCAAAATGTAAACTAGAAATATTCACGCCATAGCAAACAAGGAACCTGAGGAAACACAAAAATGAAAATGTGAAGGAGGTAGGACAAAAACACATGATTTCAACCATAAAAAGTCGCTCAGGAATCATTTTGTAGATCCAGAATAACTTTGATAACCAGCTTTTATGTGGAACCAAAGAAAACCACTATCTTATTGCTGTGGATGCAAAAATTCTAAATCAAATAACAGTAACTAGACTCTAGCCGTCTCAAAGGAATAGTTGAGTTTTATCGGATATAATGTCCTCTCCGGAGTATACAGGCCAGTCAATTGTTCTTATAAAACAATTAAATATAAAGCAAAAAGCATTGGCAAACTAAAAGAGAAAATAAATTGATTGATAAATAGGGACTGAAAGTTCAGTAGCCACTTCTAGAAAGTTCTAGGTGAAATAGGATCAGATGGGAAACCCCCCTATGATGAAGACCGCACCAAAAGCCCAAAGGAAGTCAACCCTCTCTGAGAGATATGCATAAACCTCTCCTTGAGAAGCAGGATGAGTCGGGGAAGTCGCTTGTCAACGTTATTATTCAGCCCTGCTCTGTTGGCTCAGAGAATGCAGTAAGGCGAGGAAAATGGAACATATGGTATAAATTGGAGAAAAAAATAAGGAGGGGGGTTTCTTAATTCTGCAACCTTACAGTAAGAAAAATCCAGAAGACTTTATTGAAAAAAATCACTGGAGTTAGTAAGACAATTTATTAAAAATAATTAAACATAAAATATATATAACTTAGTAACCTTTCTCTCTACTAGCAATAGCTTGCAAAAAGTGGAAACACAAAGGATAAAACCCCATTCAAATGAACAGCAAAACCTATGAAATATTCAGGACTATTTTGGCCAATGAAATACGTTTTAAAAACTATATAATTTTAGTGTTGGCATAAAACAATATCTGAATAAAATTTTTTAAGATAGACCCTGTTATGTGGTTGGAGAGTTTAATATAAAAAAAAAATCAATCCTACCCAAATTAATGTATAGATTCTGAGGTGACGACAGTGAGAATGAAAGGGATTGTCTCACAAAGCCTATCATAAACAAGATTTGCTAAGGCTGCAATTACAAAGTACAGAGACCTCACCTCAAAGACCTTGGTGTAATTCTCTTGTGATGCAGTCCTTTGCTGAAAGGATTGCCTGGGTCCTTTGTCACTTAATAATCTGAACTGCCAAGAACTGCTGCTAATGTTTTGTTCTTCCTGATGTTCTGTTGTTAGTCTGGTCCACAGAAGGAATGTGCCTCAGACACATGTGTCAGGTTCCAGGTAGAGCAAGATACAAAGCTGAGTCTGCCCGGTCTCATCTGTTTGCACCCCATGAGTGTTGTAGCCAATGCAGGGAGGCTGTGTAAAGAAAAAGAGGACCAGTGCTGAAAGGAACCCATCTGTGATTCCTTTCAGGACTGTTCTCTTCCATCATGAGGGAGCTTGCCAACATCTCCCATGATGGGCCCAAGTGGATCTTATTGGATGGCGACATAGACCCGATGTGGATTGAGTCTCTCAACACTGTCATGGATGATAACAAGGTATCATGGTGGAGGACCCCATGTAACCCACGTTCATCTGGGGGAGGACCCTGTACAATGTTCATCTGAGAAGCCAAATTTCCAGTGTGACAGCACACCTGGAAATCCTGATTCCAGGTGATGGCCAGCCCAGGGTAAGCAGCCATCACTAGTGTCTTCAGTGAGACACCCTAGAAATTACCTGTCCTCGCTCTGACCTGCTTGAGAGGCCCTAACATTGCCCACCCTACTTTTGGTATTCTTTTCACGTCTTTCATAATCTCCTGTCTGTGGATTCATTTAATATTTAGAGCTGAGAAGAATCTTAGTTATCCATTCACATCGGTTTTATAATTCATTTCCCTTTAATAAATAAGGAAACTAAATATCAGAAACATTCTGAGTCTGTCACCCACCCTCCAGGATGATAAATGCCTATCCCCAAAGAGTGTATGTTATTTCTTACAGTGAAAACTAGCGGCATCGCAGCAAACCGGTTGTTATGCTGGTAGCTGCTTCTAAACTTGTTTAGAAACCATGTCCAGATTGGAAATGTTCAAATGGCTCCAGCAGTCACAGAATCATTAGAATAAATGCATAGTTTCCCAGCGGGGCCACTTAGAAGGAAGAGCAGAAATGTAACACCAGAAGTCCCTTTCTTTTTATAGTTTTATTTGTTCCAGTGCGGTCTGGTTCATTCAAATTATCAACATCGATTTGAGTGTTTAAATAACTTTTTTCCAGACTCACTGAGATGCAAAGTTGAGAGTGGGGGGGGGGTGCAAAGGAATAAAGAGAAAGGATTGTTGTAGGAAATGTGTGGGTGTGGTGGCACACACTTGTCACCCCAGCACTCAAGCAGGAGGAAGCAGGAGGATTTTGAATTCAAGGGCATCTTGGGCTACATGGTGAGTTTGCAGCCAGCCTGGGCTACATAATAAGACCTGAGGGATATGGAGGAGTGGTGTAGCACGTATTTTGTGCTACAGTGCCAAAACACTGGATACTGGAAAAGATGTTTTTTTGGTTCACAATTCCAGAGGCTAGAAGTTCAAGATCAATGGGCAAAAGGTAGAACTCAGACTCAAGCCCTTTTGTGTTCAGCATTAATCCATATACAGGGGGTGGAGGTCTCAGGACCTCAGCACATCTAAAAGATTCTTCTTATGTTGTTTGGGGAACATTCTCAAAGTATAGCATATCCACATCCCCAGCTGACAAGATCCTATCAATGCATCTGTATCATCTACTTTTCCTTTTCACTGTGCAGAAATCCCTGACAGAAGAAACTTAAGGGAGAAAGGGCTGACTTCCATCAGTTTCATCATGGTGGGAAGACACACCAAGAACAAACACATGGGGAGGGGGCTTCACATCTTGGCTCATGGGTTATAGAGCCCAGGACTGGAAATAGCACCCTGCTGTCACCTTCACAGGCCTGCCATCCATGACCCACCTCTGCCAGGCAGATCCTGAGTCCCAAGGATTCTATAACCTCCCAACAGCACTACCAGATGAAGACAAAGTGTTCCTATGAGCCTGTGGGAGCATTTCACCTTCAAGCCATGACAGCATTATAGCTCCATCCTAAGTGACTGTCCCTCGTGTGCTTTCCAGGTACTGACCCTAGCAAGCAACGAGAGGATTCCCCTTAACCCCACAATGAGGCTCCTTTTCGAGATCAGCCACCTGCGCACAGCCACGCCAGCAACTGTCTCCAGAGCAGGTATGGCCAACCCTTCGAGTCAAGTGGCTCTGTTGAGGCAGGTGCTTATAGAATCATTTTTGCTTTGGCATGTGCTGAAGGAAAGCTTGAGACAGGAACTATGAACCCAATCCTTCAAAACTCTGGCCAAGTTCTCAGCCCTTAAACCACACCCACAAGGGCAAACAGGCACCTTGAGGCCCAGGCTACATGACTTCGTACCTTCAGAAATGCTGTGTCTGTGGAAAGGGGAATAGCCCCTGATCTGGACAACTGTCCACTGTGTGGGAATGTCTTGAATTAGGCGGTGTTCAGGCCAGGTCTAGCCTCCTTGTCAGTGGAGACAAGCGAGCATCACCACTTCTCATTAACTCTTGGTGGCCAGTGGCAATATGGTCTGAATTCCCTCCATCTCCACCTGATCAATTTATTAGCAGAGACGACTGAACAAAAGGTGCCTTTCTGATGAGATGATCAAACTGAAGGCAGGATGCTGCCATGGTTCTAGGATCTTACTTACTGAAAAACAGAACAGAGTGTGTGTGAGAACCATAGAACTCTTTGATGTGATGGGCATAGTGGTGATCTCCACCATGGTGATGGTTTCACAGATGGATTCACATATCCCAAACAAACAAGGAGTGTACGTTACATGCATGGTGCTTTATATATCGTTGGTATCTCACTAACTCACTACTCAAAGCTTTCATGAACTAATATAAAAATAAACAAATAACAAAGAGAAATGTTATGACCTCAGACATAAGAGCAGGTTTTCTCTAAATGGCCATACTGAGATTGGTGGACACAGAGCTGGAGAGCTGGCTGTCTCCCCTCTCTGTTCATTTTCTAGGCTGGCTGTGGCAGGTCTAACAAGTTACATACACTCGGTAGCCTTTGAAACAGCAAAATTGTATTGGCCATGTTTCCAAAAGTCAGACGTCCAAAATTAAGACCAGCAAGGCTGTGCTTCTTCCAAAGGCTCTTGGGAACATTGCCGTTGTATCTCAGAGCTCAGGCAGCCCTTGGCCTATGAACCTGTCACTCCAGTCTCTACCTTCTACCTTCTTCATGTAGATTTATTAACTCACTCTCTCTCTCTCTCTCTCTCTCTCTCTCTCTCTCTCTCTCTCT
>CABHPP010097542.1:1211-11541 GCA_902168425.1 Peromyscus attwateri | reverse complement strand
TGTTGGTCCTAATTGACGGAGAAGATGCTCAGTAAATAGCTGGGGGAAAAACTGATAAAAGCTAGCAACAACATAAAAGAACCTCACCTAGAAATTAAAAACACATCTGGCGATTTCTCATTTGGGAACATGTGCTTGGAAGTGTGTTGGTTACCGGCTCCTGCTGTTGGATGCAGAGTTATTACTGGATGTTTGGTGTTCATTCTGCGGCCCCTCCTGTTGGCGCCTCCAGGAGGTGGAAGGAAGTATGGGCCGCCAAAGAGAGCTTGGAGTGGGGGCCCCACCTGCCCAGGTCCCCTGAACACACCTGTGGGAGCGAAGTGGTCTGTAGTCACAGAGGTGGAGCTGGTGGCTTTGTCTTGTCGTCGGTGGCCCCAGGCTGTGGCCTGCAGCCCACCATAGGGAGCCTAGAGCCTCTGCAAGTTATGTAGAGTTTGATAGCCCGTGGGTTTGAGTCCAGCCTGCCAGAGATTGTATCTTGGAAGACATCTGCCCGTGAACACTCTAGTCTTCCTGGAAGTGTGTGGCTCCTGTATCGGTTCACTTTTCCTGCGATCGCGCTGCGTAACAAACATCTTCCAAATCCCAGTGACTTTTAAACAGGCCTGTTTTGCACTCGGGTCAGTGAGTGGTTTGGCTGATCTATCTTCAGACAGACAGATCCCCTGGTTGACAGCAGTAGCCAGTGGGTGTGTTCTTCAGGGGGGTGGACTGCAGGTGTGCAGGGGATGGGACTACAGGTGTGCAGGGGGGATGGACTGCAGATGTGCAGGGTGGTGGATAGCAGATGTGCAGGGGTGAGATAGCAGGTGTGCAGAGGAGGGGCAGCAGGTGTGCAGGGGATGGGACTACAGGTGTGCAGGGGGTGGGACAGCAGATGTGCAGGGGATGGGACTACAGGTGTACAAGGGTGGACTGCAGGGGTGCAGGGGGGAGGGACAGCAGGTATGCAGGGGATGGGACTACAGATGTGCAGGGTAGAGTGGCAGCAGGTGTGCAGGGGGTGGGTAGCAGGTGTGCAGGGGGAGGGACGGCAGGGGGGCGGGGGGGGGGGGGGGGGGGGGGGGGGGGTGGATAGCAGGTGTGCAGGGGAGGGACTGCAGGTGTGCAGGACCTCAGGAGGAAGTGAGATGGCCTTACCTCTGTCCTTGTTCCGTAAATCACCACAAGCCACAGGAACCACCCCTCCGAATCAGTGGGCCTGTTGTGCTCCCTCAGGAGGCTGAGCAGGTCTTTGCCGGCAGACAGCAGTGCATCCCGCTGCAATCACGCTTCTGAGGGGCGGGAGGGGGCCTTCCTGGAGCAGAGGGGCTGCAGAGAGGGTAGGAATCAGCCCATGACCTGTGTGGGACCAGTGGACTCAGAACGGGGGCCGTAGGGAAGGCGGGACACGAATTATGAACCAGAAACAGCCTCAGTTTCCTTGTCTGGAAAGCGGGACCGTGGCTCTCTGGCTCCGGCTCTGCTGCTGTGAGCTGGTGGCCCCAGTTATGGCCCGTTTGGTTATCTACCTTGTGAGATGGTTTCTCTAAGTAGTCAAGGCTGGTCCTGAACCCCTAACCCTCCTGCCTCAGCCTCCCAAATGCTGGGATCACATCTTTGAGTAGCCTACCTGTCTCTCAGCCTCAGTTTGCTGAAGGACATGGGACCTGTGTTCGTTACAGTAAAGACCTGTGCAGTGTGCTTGGCAGGAAGCAGGTGGCCATGAGGGTCTTCGGGGTTAGCACAGGATGAGAGTACAGGACGGGATTTGGAGAGACTGCCCAGGTTCAAATCCCAGCTCCGCCACTTGATGTCTGTGGGGCTCTGGGCTGGCCACTGTTTCCCTACCTGTGGAACGGTAGTCACGGCAGAGCCTGGCTCAGGAGGTCTGTGAGCATCGTTGTGTTGACAGAGAGCACCTTCAAGGACTTTGCCTCAGCTCTGGCTTGGAGTAGTTTTGTTTTTGGTTTTGTCTGGCAGCGCTGGAGATGGACCGTAGGGCTTCCAGCATGGTAGACAAACCCTCCACCATGACACTGCATCTCCAGTCTTTTACTTAAAAAGTTATTTTGAGACAGGGTCTCACTAAATGACTCCTCCCAGGCTGCCCTTGAACTCATCATTCTGGTGTCTCCGCCCCCCCCCCCCCCCCCCGGCCCCCCACCAGGTATCTGGAATTACAGGCTGTGACAGCTGGCCAAGCAGGGTGGTTATTGTTGGCTGTGGTACTCTTTTAGTCTGGGGAGGCCCAGAGAAGTTGCTTGCCTTCCAGGAAGCCACCAGCACCTTGAGGACAGAAGTGAAGTGAGAGATATGATCCGGGCTCCTGGCCCTGCTGCAGCGGGCAGCTGCCTGTTTGTGGGTTGCGAGATTTTTCTTTTCTTTTCTTTTTTTTTTTTTTTTTGTTGTTGTTTTTGTTTTTTGGTTTTTTCGAGACAAGGTTTCTCTGTGTAGCTTTGTGCCTTTCCTGGATCTCGCTCTGTAGACCAGGCTGGCCTCGAACTCACAGAGATCCGCCTGTCTCTGCCTCCCGAGTGCTGGGATTAAAGGCGTGCGCCACCACCGCCCGGCGGGAGATTTTTCTGTAGCCAGTGTTGGACATCTTAGGAGGGACAAAGCCTCATTACCAACCACTCAGCCTCCTGGGTCAATCCTGATCTGTCAGGGAATTGCAATGAGAAGTCGCCATGTTGTCCCATCCAGGGAGCACGCGGGTTTCTGGGGACCCCATTGGCCACGAGTCATGGGGAATGTGCTGAGAGTCTGGGTGAGCGCCTAGCGGAGCTGGGAGGATGCTTCTATCATGGGCTCGCTGTGTGACCCTAGGCAGCTGGCTTCACTCTCTGTGGGTCCTTGCAGCCTGACTCCAGCTCCTGCCTCCACCTCTGGTCTCCCCTGCTGCCTCCTGGCTCCGCACAGTGCTGTGTGACTTCAGACAAGTACATCAGCCTCCCTGAACCTCAGCTCATTTGCTGAAGGACAAAATACAATAGCAGTGAAGAATAGGCTCTGGAGGTGGCTCATCGGGGAAGGGCTCTTGCTGCCAGGCCCCCGAGTTTAGTCCCTGTAGCCCACACGGTGGAAGGAGACAACCGACTCCTACAAGTTGTCCTCTGACCTCCACATGTATGCTATGGCCCCATCAATAAATCAAATCATCAATCAATCAATCAAATAAAAAAAATTTTTAAAGACAAATAACCAAAGATTTCCCTCGTGATGGTCTTGTAGGACCATGTGACTTACATAATAATTACATAAGGCCTTTTTCTTTCTTTCTTTCTTTCTTTTTTTTTTTTTTTTTTTTTTTCGCAGTGAGCACTAAGGTCGGCCTGGAGTCTATTTCTTTAATGTGTGTAACTGATATCGAGCTATAACTTTAAATCTCCCTTGTTTGCACGAGCAGCAGAAATAGGGACAGCAGCAGCAATAAAATAATTAATAATTAACGCAGATTGAGGAGTGGTGGCCCGTGCCTGTAATCCCAGCGCACAAGGGGCCAACGCAGAAGGGTTGTCCGTGAACTTGAGGCCAGCCTGGGACACCCTGTGCGTGTGGTTGCTGCCGCCTCTGTGCTGTGGCTCGGGTGCGGTAGTTGATGCGCTGCCCACGGAGTCTGTGTTGCTTTTGTTACACCGGTGAGGGTGGCCAGACTCCCAGGGGCACCAGAGGCCCTGCCCAGAGCATCGGGCCAGGGGTGGCAGGCCGGGAGACAGGCTCCTGTTGCCTGGCCCTGCCCACTGGAGAAGCCGAAATACTTCTAGAGGTCCCAAGTCAGGGCTACAGCCTCACACTGCCCAGTCTGTTGGCTTTTGTTTGTTTACTTGGTTGTTTATTTTGTCCTCCTGTGGCTAAAGGCCCTCCTGAGGACTGATCTGTCTGTCCGAAGAGTGGGTGTGAAGGACATCCCAGCAGAAGGAGAGGCCAGTGGCGCTGGGTACCCCAGGGTCACCCTGTGAACTACACAGCCTGGCTTGTTGGGACATGAAGCCCAGGCCTTGGCAGGCCCTGCCCTCTGAGACCGTTCAAGACACTGGGCGGGCTGGAAAGGGACCGGGCAGGGAACTCCCAGGGACCTTTAGCTTGGGACGACGCCCGGGTTCATCTCCTTTCACTTCAGGCCGGGCACAGGTGATTGTTAGTGTGTCAGGGACCATGCGTGGCACCTGGGAGGGCCTAGGCTGGTGCCGGCGAGGATTAAAGTGTATTAGAAAGTTCCCAGCTCAGGCTTCCCTGCACTTGCCTCGGCCAGCCCTTCCCCCGTCGGGTGTAAGCAGAAGTAGATTCAAGTGAGTCTCTCCCGCTACACCTCCAGGAAGCATCTAAGCCAGCCCTTTAAAAGGCCGGGCCTGGAGGAGCCACACTGTGCCCAGGATGTGCTGTGTGTGCCAAGTCCCTTGCCTGGGAGGTGTTGTGTTCCGCATCTTCTTGTCATCCTCAGAGTGACTCAGGCAGTTGGCATTGTTAACCTTTTCCTGGACGAGCGCATCGAGGCTCAGCTACAGGAGAGATGTCTGCTCACTGCAGCGTACGCAGGCATCCGAACTCATCTTACGTCCCGGCCCAGGGCTCTGCCTTCTCCAGGGAGAGTGGGCCCTTTTCATATTTGTTATTTATTGAGCACCTGCTGTGTACTCAGGCCCCGGGCTAGGCCTCTGCCACCTCTGCCACCAACAGAGGAGAGAGACATGGAGGCGGAGAGCTGCTTCTCAGGGCTGCGATGGGGCATCCAGAGGCCAGCCTGGGTCCTGTCCCCAGTGAGCCTGGAGCCCAGACTGCTTCCTTTGTACCGTTAGGACTCGGTTAGACTGTGCAGGCGACAGGCGACACCTTCCCTCCTGGAGGGGTGAGATGGCTTGGATATTCTCAGATTAAACTTCAGAGTGAGTGACGATGCCTTGTGAGCCCCGCTCTCCTCCACAGCCCATCTGTCTTGCCTTCCTTTAGTTCACTCAGAAGTGGGTGGGTGAGTGGATGGGAGGGAGGCGGCCCAAAGCCGGAAGAATCTTCGGAATGCCCAGAATGCTGGCTGACCCAGCCGGCAGGTGGGAGCCAGTGGGAGCCATCTTCCCCCAGCTTGGGTGGGGGTCAGCCGGGCATTGGCAAGGCTTGCTGAGTGTGCTGCCCGGTTCCCAGCCTGAGGCCTGAGTCACCCCTGGGAGGTGGCTCTTCCAGGGATGACCCCACCCGATTTGGAGCCACACAGCCTGGGGTCATGGGTGTGCGTGCACATTAGGGTTTGTGGAGAATGGATACCTGCTGTGGTTCTGTTACCCTGGGTGGTGATGGGTAAAGCTCCTGTGTGCACGGGGTTTGGGGGGGGGGGCTCCTTCCTTGTATGGCCATGTGACCCCCTGAGGGCCTTTCCACCTTGCTTTCTTACCGCCTCTGTCCCTCCATCTGAGGGTGCCACGAGGGTGCCTTCCAGTGCATCAGTGTGCGCTATTGGTCGTCTCTAGGCTCTTCCGCTCTGAAGTGCAGCAGTCCCTTACCTGGGCAAGCAGCGTCCAGAAACAGGTTGAGAGAAAGGAGTGAAGGCCCGTAACCACATGTTCCAAAGATGCCATGGGATAGCATGCGTATTCACCGAGAGGTGTCCGTGCCACAGAACGTGGACATTCTCTGGAACTTCCTAGCTGTGTGACTTTGGGCAAGTCATGCCAGAGCCTCAGCTTCTCTTCTGTGAGATAAGGTCCCGAGAATCCAGTGTGTTAATGCCCTCTGTTCTTTTATTTTTTTAACGAGTTATTATTTTTATTTTCTGTGCATTGATGCTTTGCTTGCATGCATGTCTGTGTGAGGATGTCGGATCCCCTGGAACTGGAGTCACAGAAGTTGTAAGCTGACATGCGGGTGTTAGGAATCGAACCCGGGTCCTCTGGAAGAGCAGTCTGTGTATGCCCTTAACCGCTGAGCCATCTCTCCAGCATCCGACACCCTCCATCCTTACGGGTTGTCATTTTATATGGCTGCATACTTTCCCTTATTTTGAGCGGACCAGCTCCTTCTAGAATTCTATAAACTATAACTAGTAGATGGAGTGAGGTTAGGGTGAGGACCGCAGCACCTCTCCCGGGCACAGCTCCTTTGGTGCTGTTTTAGCTCACGGTGTGGGGGTGTGGGGGCTGTGTTGACTGGGACTGGTCCAAGTGTCTTCATCCCATCCTGGCCGGCACACTAGGCTCCTTCATAAGCCCGGCCTGATCTCCATCACTGGGGATGCTTCCTGTCCCTGCTGAGGCCTGGCCAGCATCCAAGTCCTAGCCACTGGCCCGTTGGGAGGTGGCCGGTGTAAGATGAACCCTCTATCTCCTCCCCTGGCTGCAGAGTAGCTTCCGGAAGACTGGCTCGGCTGTTGGGAAGAGGGCTGCACATGCCATGGAGACCTGGAAGGGCAGAGAGAGGAGAGGGTGTGGGGAGCCACAGGGCAGGGCGGGTGATGGAGCCAGGTTCCCAGAGGTGAGTTGGGGGCCGGGGTATCTGCAGGGGAGTGATGCTGCTCTTTTGTGACCTTGGAGGGGGACATTGCATAGCCTAGTCCATCCGTAGTTCCCTGTGTGGCATGGGGCCGAGGTAGGGTCTCAGCCTTGTTGGGTCACATAGTATGCAGATTCCTGCCCTGCCAGGCACGTTGGACCTGCCCCTTCCTTCCCTTCCCTTCCCCCAGCCTGCCCATCTGTACCAGCTCTGGTGCTGACTCAGCCAGCCCTGCCCAGTGTTTGCTCCTCTCACTGACTCCCTCCAATAAATCTGGGTCACCATCGTCAGTACCAGTGGCCAGCTCCGACTGTAGGTGGCTTAGCCTTATTTATTAGTTCATTTGTTTACTTATATATATTTTGTGTGTGTGTGTGTGTGTGTGTGTGTGTGTGTGTGTGTGTGTGTTGGGGTGGTATGTGTATACGTGTGCACATGACTGTGCTGGCCCGAGAGTGAGCATGTGGAGGCCAGAGGTCAACATTGAGTGTCCTCCTCTATCGCGGTCTCTCGCTGAACCTGGGGGCTCACCATTTTTGACGAGGCCAGCCGGCCACTGCTGTCTGGCCTTTCAGTGCTGCTGGAAGAAAAGCCAAGCACGGCCATGCTGGCTTTTATGTGGGCACTGGGATCCCAACTCAGGGTCTCACGGCTGTGTAGCAACATTTCTCCACAGCCATCTCCCCTGCCCTGCCCGTGGGTCTTGGTATGCTCAGCACGTGGACGATGTCTGCTGGTAGCCACAGTGGTCACCGCTGCCTTTGCTGGTGAGGTCTGGGGTTCATGCTGTGGGCCCCTGCACCTCATCTGCCTCTCGGGGGCCTGTTGCCTGGCTGGCCCTCAACAAGGCCCTGGCTGGTCTTTAGGGACTTGAAGCTGGTTTGGGGCCTCGCTACAAGGAAGCAGGATTTCTGTGCCCTTGAGATCTGAAGTTCAGACTCCAGCCTGTGACCTGTGGTAGCGTAAGGGACCCCCAAAAGCAAAGCAGGGACCTGCTAGGCAGCAGAACCTCGGTATGGTTCCGTGGAGACGCCAGGCACGAAGCCACTGTTTTACAATCTCCTGTTTTTTGATCATCAAACACCCCGATTAATACAACTTGAGGGAGAAAGGCTGTAGTCTGGCTTGCAGTTCAAAGGTGGTCGTCCATCAAGGTCCTGAGGCATCAGGAGCTCAGACAGCCCGACACATCTGCAGTCAGAAACCCGAGAGATGGGTATAGAATGCTCGGGCTCAGCTCCCCATCTCCATTGTGTGCAGCCCGTTATTCCTGCCCAGGGACTGGCCTTGCCCACAGTTAAGATGGGTCTCCATCAGTTCCCATAGTCAAGGGAATCCCTTCTAGCATAAAGGACTATCTCCCAGGTAACAGTAAACATTGCCTCTCACATCTGAGATCCCACGGGGACACCCAAGGTGAGACCTGTTCTTGTTCCCATTTTTCAGATGAAGGGACTGAGCTCATTGTTAAGTTCATGTAGCCCAGGCTGGCCTTGAATTTGTGTAGCTGAGGATAACCTTGAACTCCCAAATGCTAGCAGGAGAGGCCTGGGCTACCCTGCTGGATATTGAACCCAGAGTTTCTCATAACTGAGTCCCGTCTCCAGCCCTTTTCAGGGCAGGGTCTCACAGTGTAAACCAGGCTGGCCTTGAACTTGAAATCCTCCTGCTCCGGCGCTGAGACATGAATCCATGCAAAGTTAATGCCTGAATTTAGTGTCTCCCAGACTCTTCTCTGTCTGTCCCACTGGTTCAGGTTCATCTTTGACCGTGATTTCTGAAGCTCATGTCTTGTGTGGCAGTGGCTCCTGTTATCTTCATGGACAGGCACAGATGTCATCAGGATCAACTTTAGGACAGTTTGGTCACCCCAGAATAAAGGTCCACCCCTGTAGCAGTGGCTTTTCACCCGCCCCCCCCACCACACACACATACACACACACACACACACACACACACACACACACACACTCCCCCACCTCTCCATGGATTTGTCTGTTTTGGGCATTTTCTCTAAGTCTGGTCATATACTGCATGGTCTTTTGTGAACTTCCTTTAGTGTCATGTTTTTAGGGTTCATCCACTTTGTGATATTTTTCCATGTTTCATGCCTTTTTGATGCCTTAGTACTGTTCCTTTGGTAGATACACCATTTTGTTGTAGTTCTTTGAGGCAGGGTCACATAGACTGAGCTGGCCTTGAACTGCTGATCTTCTTACCCGACTTCCCATGAGCAGGGATCACAGACCGTGTTCCACACATACCCGATTTCATTTCCATATGTATTTAATTGTTATATATTGCCATGCTGGGGATCAGACTCGCAGTCTCCAGAATTCTCGGCAAGCACTGTGCCCTTGAACTGCGGCCACAGCTCCATGATCTGTTTTTCAAAATTTAAATAAAAACATTTTCGCCGGCCGGTGGTGGCGCACGCCTTTAATCCCAGCACTTGGGAGGCAGAGGCAGGTGGATCTCTGTAAATTTGAGGCCAACCTGGTCTACAGAGCGAGATCCAGGACAGCCAGGGCTACACAGAGAAACCCTGTCTCAAAAAAACAAAACAAAACAAAAATAAAACAAAAAATTTTTTCAAAGATGTTCAGGGCTGGGAGACGGCTCAGTGGATAAAAGCAGTTGCTATGTCACTGTGAAGGTCTGAGTTCAAATCTCCACATAAGAAGCTGGGCACGGCTGTGTGCACACCTGTAATCTCAGTGCTGTGGGTGGGTGGAGACAGGAGGATTGGTGGAGTTTACAGGCCACCAGCCTAGCTCCAGGCTCAGTAGGAGACCCTGTCTTGAGGGATTAGGCAGAAAGCAGGGTTCCCGATGTCCTCCTCTGACTTCCAAGTACATGAGTATGCATACACAGTCACACGTGTTCAGTGAGCTAGTTCAGTTTTATCTGGCACACTTGGAAATCTTTCACTTAACACACATTGCTATGACACTCCCCCTCACCCCCTGTGTCCTGTCACTTAGTCCCCATCTTGCAAACTATAATAGGCTGCCCATAAGTGAGCTATTTTGTCATAGAGCTGAACAGTTGTTAGACTTGGGGGTGTGCAAGCAGGGTGTTCATGTCTTTTTCTCATGAATGAAAGAAGCACGCTGGGGAACAGAGTAGGCATCTAGATCCCCCTGGTGTCTTTGCAGCCTCTTTGAAGCAATGAATTTGCCACTGTGTGCAGCTTTGGCTGCACTCATGGCTCCTGGAGTGTGGAGATCCAGCCACAGTTGAGATGGAAGCTTGTGAAATTGCTGTTTACTGAGTCAATAATGGGAACAGTGTGAACTTCCGCATGACCTAACCAGCTACGGCATCATTGGCCCCTTTTTCCAGACAAGCAACCTGGGAAATATCCATAGTGCTTTCCCCAATGGCTGTGCCATTTTGTCTTCCTGCCCATAGTACAGGGATGCATGTTTTCTGCCCTTGCCAGCCCTGGTATTTGGGGGGCCTTGATAGGAGCTAGATGTAAGGATGTGGCAGGCACTGATTTTTGAGGGAATGTTTTGGAATTATGTTGCCAGCTGCTGTATCTCTTGGACGGGAGGTGCTGGCTGTGGCTTCTTTACAGTGTGGTGTGTCTTCTGGAAGTATTTTGCCTTCCCCACCCTGGGCTGTGAACCATTTGAGCATCTTCCAAGATCTAGGAAAGTACCCCCAGCGGCTGGGTGTGCTGGTTCAAGGCCCATCATCTCAGCCACTCAGGAGGCCGAGGCAGGAAGATCTCAAGTCCTCAGCTGCCTGTGCCACAGAGCCAACTCAAGCCAGGTCAGCCTGGGCAACTTTGTGAGACTTTGGCCCCAAATGAAAAGGGCAAAGGGCTTGGTGTCATAGCTCAGGGTAGGGCACTCGTCTAGCA
>CABHPP010097534.1:0-46176 GCA_902168425.1 Peromyscus attwateri | reverse complement strand
ACTGGCAGGAAGTGATCAGAGAAGTTGTCTAAGTGGGTTGAGGCCTGGGCCCAGTGTGCCTTTGACTGAGGAGGAAGGAATACTGCCCTTCTCGCGGACAGCATGGAGAACAAATCACCCTGTCTGCCTGGCTGCTCAGTTCATCCTGGGGCTCGGCACTTCCAGGACCTACAGACCCCTCCCCAGGCTCTGCCCACTTAGCCTGCCAGGCCCAGTATGGGTAGTGGTAGAACTGAGGCAGGAGCCAAGGCCACTCAGTCCCTGTGTCCCCAGGCTGTTGGGCGCTGACCTGGAGGTTCAAGCCAGTTAGCAGACCCACCACGGTGCTGCTCCAAGCTCCTAGGCCACTTGTTATTCCAGAGTGAGGACCTGACCTTCAGAAGGACCTTGTCAGCTAGGTTTCTGCATGGTAGGTAACTGGGCAGATGGCAAGGCCTGGAGCAAGGGCCCAGGACAGCACGATCTGCTTTCAGCTGGCTTTTCATGCTCAGGACCTCAGAGCAACCAAAGAGATACTATACATGGTCCCCATTCCCCAGCACCAGCGCTCCAGCACAGAGACATGTTTGGCTCACCCCATAGCCCAGAGGTGATAGCCCTCTTGGAAGGAGGGAGGAGGAGGCAAAGCCAGAACTTGCTCAGCCCAGACACCAGCTTAGACCCGACCCCCACCCCAGAGCAGCAGACATGGCCCATTTTACAGCCCAGAAAACTGAGCTTGAGTATGAATGCCATCTTAGAATGGAAGGCCTAGCCCCGCGCCAGGTCAGGGAACCCTGCAGCCCGCCAGGCATGGCCCTTTAATCCGGCCCCCCTCTCAGATGAGTCACCATGAGTCACACAGAGGGCCCCAAGCCCCCACCACAGCCTTCCCACATGAACTGGCTTGGCTGGGCCAGGAAACAGCTCTGTTTATTTGGGGTTTCTTAACAGCCCCACCCCCATGCCAGGCCAAGCCAAGTTCTGAAGGCCATAGTCTCAGCACACTCGGCTGTTGGCTCTTTTTTATTTTTTTGACTTTTTGTTGTTTTTCAAAAATAAACAGAATCTGAAGGCCCGGAAGTTTTGTTCCAAAGCCAGACACAGAACACAGCCCTCAGGGCCAGGTGTCTGGGGGTTCCTAGGAGAGGAAGGGCTGTAAGAAGTAACCCTCGGAGGGAAGCTGGCCTCAGGGCTCCATCTCCAACATGCCTGCCTAAGTGACAGTGGGTGACCCTCAAGCAGGATGGTGTGTGAGCTGTGGACAGTCATAACTGCCATGGGAGAGATGAAGAAACGAAAGCACAGAATGGGAAAGAGAATGACCACGACACACCACGGGGACACCCTACACCGTCACAGAGGCTGTACACTACACGGTTCCATCGGCATTATGAACAGGGATCCGGATCCGTACCCACATCCCCTGGAGTTGTACAGTGTGCAAAACATACAACTGTGTGTGTTAGCCCAAAGCCAGCACACAGTCCAGCAGGTAAAGGAGCCTGATTCTGATCCCCATATCTGGCTCTTCAACGGTGTCCCCCAACTCTGCCACTTCTTAACAGAAAGATCCCACAAGTCTCCCGAGTCCACTGTGCCTCAGTTCTCTTGCGGAAGTTCTCTTATGGGGGACAGCAGTGACATCTCTCCCTGGGTCACCAGCCAGTTGAGGTTATGAATTTGCAGGCTTGGTGTGGTGTGAGGCCTAATGGGGGACAGCAAATAAATCCAGGCATGGCACATGTTTGCTGTGCAGTTGGTGCCGGACGACTGAATGCAGCACTGAGCACCCCACACTTGCCGATTTTTACTGCCCCTCCCCACTCAGTCACAGGTGGAAGGGCATTCCATAAGGGGAGCTGGGAATCTCTGTGAACGGAGCCTAGCCTCACAGCCCAGGCAGGCAGCAGCTCCTCCAGAGGTTGGCTCAGCCAGCAGAGCCTGGAATTTCACAGCCAGAGGCGCCTGGCTGGCCCCAAGCCAGAGACAGGTCAAGGCTGGGCTCTCCTGGAAGCTAACCAGCTGTTACACCCTCCCAAGGAGCAGCAGGGAGCTGGGATGTATCTAGGTTTAGGGATCTGGCTGTGTGCCTCGGGCAGGCCACCTGATCTCTCTAAGCCTTGTTTCCCAACCTATAAACCAGCCACTGTATCAGTGTTGGAGAGCTCAGTGAGGCCGACTCTGGGCCTGGTGTCCTGTGCCCGGTGTGCTGTGCTTGGTACCTTGCACTTGGGCTGGTACCCCGGGCTGTAGCTGTGAGGGAGAGGTGGTGTGTGGTCTGTGTGCCCCAAGCTGGACAGCGGCTCTCCCCATCTTCCATTCCCTAGGCAGGACCTGGGTCTGAGGGCCGCAGGCAGCAGCGGGACTCCCTGGGAACCACAGAGGGATCTTGATGTTTGTGGCCAGGGGGACATGGGTCACTTAAGGACAGGCAAGCTTTTAGGAGGAGGACACACAGGAAAGCTGCGGCAGGGCTGAAGCTGTAGGGGCTGTGTTCCACTCTCGCTGCTTCCTTCCAGGGCCAGCCCAGCCCGGGTACCCAAGCACTGAGGATACTGTAGGTCATGACCCCCTTGGATCGCATATCGGACATTTACATTACGATGCATCACAGCAGCAAAATTACAGCTATGGAGTAGCAATGAAATAATATGGAGGGGGGTCACCACAACATGAGGAACTGTATTAAAGCATTAGGAAGGTTGAGAAACAGTGCTCTAGAGAGACTCTTTGTGAGGGTACAAGTGTGACCTTAGGGTTGGTGCCCTGTTGGCCTAGGCCTTGAGGAATGGGGGATCGGCACACTTGGCGAAGGAACTGTGTGACATTGTGAGCAGGAGCCTGGGACTGGAGCTGGGACAGGAGGTGAGGCTACGGAGTAGACAGGGCCTGGATAGTTAGGTCCTGGGGTCTCTACTGGAGGGTTGTGTGGCCTGCAGGCCATGCTGGTACCACAGATATAATGGATCAGCTTGTGGTGCCCCAGGCCTGTCGTGTAGTTGAGGCACACATGCCCGGCCATGCTTCCATAGTCCCAAGAACAGGGGCTTGTGACTGCATTCTGTTTCTCATATCTTAGTTACCTCCTCACAGTGTCCTCCAGGGTGGCTACCTCCTTATGGGGCTCAAGGACCATGGTATGTCAGACCAACAATAGGGAGTCGGGAGGACCATGGCTTGGGGCAAGCTCTCCCTTACTTTGAGAGCACTAGGGTGGCACACTATACAGCATCAGAACCTGTCCTTGTACCCCAACATTATCCCCCATGATGAGCTCAAGGCTTCAGAGGTTATGGCAGGAGTCCAGACACCTGACCCTAGGAGTTCTGGTAGCCACCTCCCTCAGAGCAGCAGGTTGTAGATGTCCTATCCGGCCTGCTGTGACATCTGCACAGGTCTGAGGCCTACAGCGAAGGCCAGGGAGGCCACCTGCCTCACTGTGTCCAGAGATCCTATAGGCCAGTGAGCACACACAGACTTTTGGTGGTGTAGGGCACAAGGGTCAGCAGGCAGACCAGCATGGTGAGTGCCACTCTGTCGAGGCAGCATGATCCCCACACAGCTCCTCTGCATGGCCACCTCTGTATGCCCTGGAGGTAAATGAAGAAAGGGACCTGGGTTTGACAGTACTTCCGGACTCACAGGTCATGGGGCTCCTCCTAGTCCCCAGCCATGACACACCATCTTATCCACCATGAAATACATGTATGAAGCCACTGGAACCCTGCCAGTCCTCACCCACAGCCATACCACTGTCCAGTGCTGCTGTCCCAGCAGGCAGTGGGGCAGATAGAGAATGCATCTTCTTGCCTGGTTAGTCTCAGGTGCTGAACTCTGAGCCCCTAGAAGCTGCTAAGAAGAGTGAACACAAAAGCCACCCAAAGCTCTTAAATGGCAGGCTGGGAGAGGCCAGCAGGGCCTCCTTGCACATTAAAAGCTGCCTGTTAAATCTGTGTGGGAACTGCCCCAAAGCCCCCCAGTTGCGAGTTCCAGAAATAAGTAGATGTCTAAATGTCACAGAAGGGCTGTGGGACAGGGACTCCAGGAAGCCAGCAGGCAACCACCTGCAAGCAGACCCCCAAGTGCAGGTCATCCTAGGACTTGAAAACGCTTTTCTTTTCTTTTCTTTTTTAATAAGATTTATTTATTTATTTATTTATTATATACAGTGTTCTGTATGCATGTGTCCTTGCAAGCCAGAAGAGGGCACCAGATCTCATTACAGATGTTTGTGAGCCACCATGTGGCTGCTGGGAATTGAACTCAGGACCTCTGGAAGAGCAGTCAGTGCTCTTAACCACTGAGCCATCTCTCCAGCACCGAAAACGCTTTTCTAACATGCAGGTGGGACCCAATGTTTTCTGTCATTCCCACCGGAACCATCTAATAGGGACCAGGAGAACTACAGGGACCCCTGGTCCCAGATATTCATATAACATCAGCTACTGTGTGCAACCAGGTGCTAGACCCACCGCTGCCATGAAGCCCAGAGTGAGCAAGCAGGAGAGAGAGAGCAGACAGGTCAATGGACAGGTGGTACAGGCCTAGCCATGAGGCACAGTGGTAGGCACAGCTCAGGGTGGTGGGACATCTAAGCCCAGCAGAGGGACCCTACTAGGTGAGGATGAGGGAACCTTGGGTGGTGGGCAGAACATGTGCAAAGGCCCTGAGGTAGGAGGGAGGGAAAATAGTAAGGTGGCCAGAGGGTGAGAAGGTCGCAGAAGATGGCAATGGAGGTGTGTGTGTGTGTGTGTGTGTGTGTGTGTGTGTGTGTGTGTGTCAGGTGGCAGACACAGGGCCTGAGAGTCCAGGTAAGTATAGGGGGGTGACTTAGAGGGGGTCTTGTTGGTAACATGCAGGACAGACTGACCAGGGACACCTGGTTGCCAGGTAAAATGATATAGGACGATAAGGAAGGTGGAAGCCAGCAGAAGCCAGTGGTGGCTTGGTCTCTCTCTGCTACCCAATCTGTTCTGAGACCCCCATGCCGCAGGAGTCCCCCTCTCAGACATCACCCTCAAGTGGGGCTCACCAGCTCTCCCTGCCCCCAAGACATTCATGAGCCCGGAGCATCTGGGCGCTGTGGTTTGTGGTCAGGCTGGTTAGTGACCGCACTCACAGTGGACAGGAGGCGATGACAGGTGCAGTGGCGACAGAGGCTGAGACATCAGTGTCCTGGGGCGGTGCTGTCAGCTGAGCTGGGAGGACCAGTTAGAGACAGCCAGGCTGCCTGGGCCAATCTCCATCTGCATGGAGTGAGCCTGGCACTCGCACTAGTGTGTGAAACTTCTGAGCAGCCAGAGATAGCAGCAGGGAAACAGCAGCAGCAGAGAAGCACAGGGTGCTTCTGTGAATCATGTCCGTGGAGTAAGCAGCAACCTGGACCACCCAGGTCAAAGTGTGCAACGGACAAGTGTCAGGCTCAAGGTCACTGGCCATGTCTAGCTGTAACCATCCCCTCTGACTCTCAGACTACTGAGACAATGGGCCCTGAGAAATTGAAATCCCCCCAGGAATCTCACTCTGGGAGGAAAAGGCTGCAGCCAGTGAGAGGGATGCATCAGGCCACCTTGCAGGAGAGACCGGAGTGGAGACTGATGGGCCAAGGATGGGTGGGAGATGCTTGGTTGTATACACTTCTGTCCCTCTATTTACACCTAAATCTCGGGTCAGGACCCCTAGATGGACTTGGGGAGCTGTCACTGGACCTCTTTGCTCCTCTCCCCAATGTGGCCACGTTGCTTTAGTTGGCCCTTTGAGGATGGGTGGTAGAGCCTGGCTTGTTAACATCCCCGGTAATGTGCCCTCCTTCCCTGGCTTCAATTCCTGCCAGCTCATTGGCACCTTGAGCTTTGACGGTGGCCAGTGCTCTAGACCAGATCTTGGTCTCTGCTCCGCCCAGGCCTCTCCACCCTCCCCATCTTTGCTAGGGAGCCCCGTTCACTGTCCCAACTCAGCGCCTCTCCTAGGGGCCTGTACCCAGCACAGGAAGTAACACTGGGCCCCAGCGCGTACTGCGCTGGGACTAAACATTCCTTGCACGGGTCTCTCCCAGGCCTGTCATCAGACCGTTTATGGATGAGTACCCAGAATACAATGAAGCGATGTGACTAAGGACAGTGGGTTTATGAAGCCCGGGGTCCCGCCAACACCCACAGACTCTCAGCCGCTTCTGCCGTTCTTAGTGATGGATACCTGCCTAATCCTCAGGCTGACTTCCTCCTCTCTCCTTGCTCTGTGACCTCCAGGGTCTAGAAGTCTCAAGTGCACTAACAGGGTCTGCTTCATGCCACGCACTGTTACCAATCAAGGGACAGCCAGGCACAGAAAGGATTTTTCACAAACGGCTCAGTCTGTGAAGAAGAAGGCCCACCTCCGTCCCTGCCCTTCTCTGCCCAGAGCCTGATGCTAACAGTATCAGCCACATGGGAGACCAGGGGAAGGGTACACCAAATACAATCAAGATGGTAGCAGAAGAGCAGAGGAGAGCCCGAGCCTGGCCACCCCGAACCCTCTGCACTTCAGACAACAAGGCCCAAGATGGGCACACAGAACCAGCACCCAGCACACCCTGGGTGTCCATGTAATGTATTACACTGCCTGAGCAAAGAGAGCACTTGGGCTGCTCACGTGACCTGTGACCCTACCAATACCAACATACAGCCCCTCTAAAATGTAGATGTAGACCCTATAAGATCCTTCCACTTATGAGTGGGGACTAAGGCCTTTGTAAGCGGTACCACACCTCCTTGGGTCTCTCACTCATGTCATGTGCTTGCCTTCTGCCCCACCATGGCATTTGAGCGCACAGTAGCCTCCCCTTGGGGGATCAGGGCTGGGTCTCAACCATGGGCTTCCAGACTATGAGACATGAATGTTTGTTTGTTATAACCTGCCTAGTCTCCCATACTTCATTATGATACCATAAAACAGATAAGGATATCCTCCTCCCAACTCTCCTGAAATGACTTACTCATGTGGTCCATAGACTCCTACATGACACTTTCCAGTCTGGGCACCTGTGGCCACCCAGCCTGAGAGGAAGGCAGGTGTTCACCGGGAAGAGCCGTGCCTGCCACCCTTTCTCTGGCCTCTGGCTGTCTAGAGCTCCTTCAGCCTTCTATACCTTCTCTCCAGGAGAATGTCCAGCTTCCTGGCCTTTTGGGGGCACAGGACTTGAGTGTCCAGAAGGCAACAGTTCTGTCTGACAGGGCAAAGCCAGCCTCAGCCACCAAGTCCCATCCCTACCCAGCTCTGAGCTACCTGCACTTTCCAATGTGTCCAGTACGCGCATTCAAGCCCACGAGAGTCTATTCAGGCCAGTGCGTCTTTCCAGGATGCCTTCCACACAGCACACAGAGAAAACTCAGCCTTGTTCTCCAAAAGATGGCCTAGATGACTTTCTGCCTGGTTCCCAGGTGTCCTCTGAGTGCCCAGCTGACCTCAGGCTAAGGACGCACAGGGGCTGTGCTGAGCTGCATTGAGGATCAACCTCTGAGTCCCCATCACACCAAGGGCAAAGCTTGGTATCCTAAACAATGCCCCAGACAAGAAGCAGATTGACAGTTTTTTTTCTCGGATGTACAGGGTTCTGTTGCAAGGTCAGAAGTGACCAAGAGCCACCTGCCAACCAGGGGAGGCTGTCTTAGGAGTCTCCCCCTGAGCCTTGGGGCTGTGGGTTACACACTGGCTGTAGCCCCATATTGCCTTCCAAAGACCACCTAGAGCCCCACAGCCCACCAGACACTACCAAGCTGCCACACCAGGTCTCAATTCTAACTTGTTCTGTGGCTTTGGGGACAGCATTTACCTCTTGGGCCTCAGTTTCTCCATCTAGAAGGCTAGAGGACTGTCTGAACTGTTCCTAAAAGGCTGCCCAGTGGCACTCCGTGAGCAGGGCGGCATCTCCTTGGGCCTCAGTTTCCTCAGAACAAGCCTTTAGATTCCTAGTGGAGCTTACCCGAGGGGCAGGCACCCTTCTGCAGCTGGCGCACCGGCGTCCCGGAGATCTGCAGGGCACGGCGGCTGGCGGCCTGCAGCGCGCACACGTCGGCATAGGTGTGCCCATCCGTGCCACACACTGCGTGGGTCCAACGGCAGCGGCACACACCGCGCACGCACTCCAGGCTGTCGCCGCACGGCGAGTCCAGGGGGCTACCGCAGGGCTCGCCCTCGCTGGCAGCGCACACCAGGCAACAGTTGCACAGGTCGGGCACATAGCCCCCGGGGCAGCGCGGGCTCGGGCAGCGCGACACGTCGCAGCGCGCAGGGCACGGCGCCGTCGGGGGTTCCCGGGCCAGCGCCAACACAGCCAGCGTGGCCAGCGCGGCCAGCGCGGCGGGAAGCAGCGCGCGCGCCTGCATCGTAAAGAGGCGGCGGCGCGAGACCCGCGGGAACACCGAGGCCCGAGCGGCTCAGGCGCACTCTGGCCGGGAGCGCAAAGACATGGTGTGAGGACTGACCCGGGCCTCTCCTTTGCCGACTGACTGTCCGCAGGCTTTTAATGGCCAAGGCCGCCCGCCCTCGCTGGAAGGGGCGGCCCTGCCCGCCGTCAGCCCCGCCCCAGCCCCACGGGACCCCGCCCCGGCTGGTGGGGACCCACCCGGCGCCTCCTGCTCCCCCCCCCCCCCCCCGGCCTGCCTGGTGGGGGGTGCACTTTGGGTGACAGGTCTGCCAGCCCATGGTGAAGGCCTGGGGAAGAGGAGCTGCTACGGAGTATCCCAGTCCAGGCCAAGGACCTGACCACAACCCCAGAGACATAACAAGACCAAAATCTGTCCCTAGCTTTCCTCCATAGAGGAAGGCCCCAGACCCAGACCCTCTGCTCCTCATCACTCTCTCTGGGGACATTGGGGGTAGATGCTTAGGGAGCAGCTGGGTGCCCCCCTCCTCCCATCTTCAGCTGGAGGGTGTGCCCCCAGCTAGGGAGGGGGCCCGTCTGCCTTCTATTAGGGGTCTATTCTGTGCTCTCCCCGATCTAGAACTCTGGTTGCTGCCTGGTGTGCCTCAGTTTCTTCTCCGACAAGGAGGACTGAGCACCTCCCACCTCAGGGCTGTTGGAAGTGCCAAAATACCAGGCCGTGCAGGAGCAGGAAGCTCCCCGCCTCAGCTCACCCCACCTCAGCTCACTCTGCCTCAGTTCTCCCTGCCTCAGCTCTCCCTGCCTCAGCTCACCCTGCCTCAGCTCTCCCTGCCTCAGCTCACCCCGCCTCAACTCTCCCTGCCTCAACTCACCCTGCCTCAGCGATCCCTCACATCTGAAGGTGCCTCCTTGTGCATTCACCAAAAGCTCCTTCAGATCCAGGCCAGGCAGCAGGGTGTACTGGTGACCAGGATGTCAAGTTGCTGGCAGTCGGGGATCCAGCAGAGCCTCTCCGGTAGGTGATGCTAGATTAAATACACAGCTCCACGGGCTAGAGAACCTGGTCTGCCACACAGGCGAGGCGGAAAGCAAAGAGGGTCCTGGCAGGAAGCTGTTACCTGCTTGGAGTTTCCCAGCAGCGCTGGAGGGTGTGGTGTGGTGTGGTGTGGTGTGGTGGCACCTCTGCCTCCATGGGTGACAAAGCCATGGGTCCCACGGATGGCTGTTGGTGGAGGGCTGGGGAGACAGGGTTGAGGAGGAATCTGGTTCCTGGGAACTCTCCTGTTTTGAGGCCTGTGCAATGCCCAATGACCAGGAAGCAGAGTGGTCTCATCAGACAGAATTGTTTGGGGAGAGGAAGTGGGGTTCCAGGTGTGAGCGCTTTCCTGGTGGTGGGGAGGGCGGGGATGTATTTTTTCACAAAAGGTAGACCAGGCCTTGCTCCAGACTTTTTGTGTGCAGATGGGGAAATGGAGTCTCAGGCTCCTGGATTGGAGCCTCAGGCTACAGTGTATTAGTGGTCCTGGCTGCTGCTTGGCAGGCTGTTCCACGTGTGTTATTTGGCTCTCTGTGTCCTCCTGCCTGAGAGGTGGGTATCAGGGGCCTCAGCGTGAGGCTGGGAAAAGACGGTGGGCTTCATTCTTTGTCTGAAGTCTCAAGTCCAACTTTTCCCCTTTAGATCACATTATCCTCAATGGTCACCTGACCTGACCTTTCCATGGCTGTGTACAGCACTTTAGTCCCCTGTGCGGAAGAGAAACTGAGGCTTGGAGTTAAAGGATAAACACAGCTGTAGCTTCTCTTCTAGGAGGGAGATAGTTCCAGGCCCTGTCTTTGTTCTTCTGGAAGCTTCCAGGGAGTCTTCTGCAAAGGCAGGGCAGTGGCTCCCCCTGCTGCCTTACCCTTTACAGCTCCTCCCTCATTCAGCCACAGGGACACCTTGGGTCTCTCTGGAGTCTGAGTGACCCCCAGGTCTCCGACCTCCAGGGCACAGCAGCTCTTGCATGGTCCAGCAGGGAAGGGGCTGCCCTTCCTACCCTCAGAACCTGGCAGCCTTTGTTATCCACCAGCGTGAGTGGGCTCTGGACCGGCTCTCCCCTGCTGCCTTCTCTTGAATCACCGTAGGAGGCTGGCTTGATCCATCCCCCTTTGTTTTCCCCTCTCCAATATGCTGTAATTCTTCACCATGAAACAGCATGGAGCTGGTTGCAGCCAGGCTGAACCAGGGTCTGCCTCCCTTATGGGCACCCCAGACTGTCCCTCCTGCTAGGCCATAGCAAAACAACAGAGCCAAACTGGGCCTTCCAGACCCTATGCCTGACCCTTGCTGTAGCCCAGACGTCATCATATGAGGTCAAAGCTTACATGGTTTGGGGGAACCTCACAAAGATCATCCCTGGCCACACCTGGCATGTGATAAGGTTCCTCAGCCCATGTTAGTGGGTGACTCACAGGGTGGGCCCTTGCTTGAATGATGATATAAGACACTGTCTCCAGCCCCTCCTTTGGGAACTCCCTCATGGGGGTGATGAGAAGGGCAGCAGCAACAGCTAGCTGTTCCTAGGAGCCCTGTGAAGGATGGACGTGATGATCTTTGACCAGTTATTGTTAATCCCAAAGATGTGAGGAGAAAGATCATTGACACAAACCATCATGACCAAATTAATTAAAGCAAGCAATTAATTGAAGCAAATTATTTTATTTATGTACATGGGCTGCTTCCCCTAAGGTGGGGTTCAAGAAGTCAGCACAGTACTGGACATGAAGAAGACAAGGTTTTTATAACTCAGGGATTAGGAGTTTCTAAATGGTGGATTTGGCAGGCAAAATAGGCGGGATTACAGAAGCAGAACATGACAAGGTGGCCATAACAAGGTAGTCAGAACAACCTTTTGAAACAAAGGTAGGATTGTAAGATAGTCATTAAAACTTTTTAAAACAAAGATGTAGTTGCTGTTTCCTGGAGCAGGAGTACAGAGCCATTTGTAGTCAAGGTTACATGTGGGACAGAGCCCAATCCTTGAGAAACAGAGGTTTAATCATAAATAGGAATGAGCCTAGCTTGCCTTACTATAAGGTGGCTTTAAAGCCTCAGATGGAGGCAGGCTGGTTCATTATTATGAGTCTCTCTATGCACTGCCGCCCACTAGAAAGAAGCTTCTGTGATTAAGGTTGAGGGCTGCACTAAGCTATGGTTATAAACATAAATATTTAGAAGGCAGTTTTACAATATGTCCGTTCAACAAAACAACCTAGGGTCAATGAATGCCTCAGCCATGGACTGTTGATCAAGTTTCCAGCATCAGGCATACATTTCCTCTTATGGAACTGGCTTCAGATTCAACCAGAAACAGCTGGTAACTCCCGTAAGGGTCGCCACTATTGCCCCTGAGGACACACTTTTTCTGGCAGGCCGGTATTGCAGCATGCAGGGTTGGTTGCAGGGTAAGACCATCAGTGTCTCTTCTCCCCCAGCAGCCTGCACCGTACCCTGTAGCATTCCGAAAGCTAGCCAGCAGGGAGGAAGTTTTCTAGTCAGTTCCAGGTTGATTTTTCTGTATCCCGCCCCCAAAGTGTGTGCTATCTCGAGCAATAGGGTCTTACCATTCAGGTATGGTGGGAAGCCAAGAACAATGGCAACAGCCCGTGCTACTTTGGGAGCCTCTGGGGCCTCCCTGACTAACAACTCCTAGGGAAGTATCCCACATCTGGCACAGAGGTTTTTGTTTAATAACCCATGTCTTTTAGCAGCACCATTGTCCACCTATACAGAGTACCTCCATTCAAATTTATTTAAAAATATTTTTTAAGATGAGCCTTCAAAGTAGTGGATTTCTCGTATCACCTTAGTTTTGGTTAACCCTCCCCATCCATCCTCTCTCTCATTCTTCTCACCCCATCCCACCCCCTCCATCCTTTGCCCCATTCCTCTTGGTTAAGCATTTAACCCTTAGTACACATTTACCTACTTACATATACAACCCCCCCTTTTAAAGTTTGTAACCGGTCATTTTTTGGCATCTTCATAGAGACACACAACTACCATTACAATTAGTTTTAGGATATTTTCATCTCTGTGAATTAGCGGCTCTGCATTTCCCCCATGAATAGGATCATATGAACTGTGGTCTTCTGTCTGCCTCCCCTCCCTGAGCATCGTGAGTCCAGGTTCATCAGCATGGCAGCATGAATCAGTCCTTCTCTATTCCTTTGCACAGCTCAATAGTATTCCATTGCATGTCTAGACCACATATGTTTGTACATTCTTCTGCCAACAGATGGATTTTTCCCCTCGTTTTTCAGTTATCATGGAAAAAAATGCTGCCATGGACATTCCTGTGAAGTCTTACGTGGACATATGGTCTCGATTCTCTTGAGAGTATACCTAGAAGGAGAATGACTAAGCCATGTAGTCATGTCGTGCTTGTCCATTTAAGGAACACCAGGCTTTTCCACATCTGTACCACTTTCCACCCCAAACCCTCAACAACTCTTGGTATTTTCCATTAAAAAAAGAAAAGACAACAAAACAAAAAACTTTTGTTGCCATTCTAGTAGCTATGACGTGGGGTCTCCTCGTGGTTTTGATTTCTGTTTTCCAGGGAGTGGACAATACCACATGTCTTCTATATGCCTTTGGCCACTTGTGTCTCTGTCTGGGAGAGATGTCTCTTCACATTCGTTGGTAAGTGTGGTGATGCAGGCATTTAATCCTGCACTCCGGAGGCCTTTGAGCTCTCTGTTGATTCTTGGGGGCTGAGCCTTGTCATTCTATCCGCCTTGATCACAACTTCTTTCTCTGGTTTCTTTAGAGGCTTCCTGGCTTTAGCTCTTGTTCTTGGTTTCTCCGTTGGTTATGAACCAGGGTGTGTGGTGTGAGGTAAGGGGCCTGGCCTCATTCGTCAGTATGTAGATGTCTGGTTTTCCCAGCACCTTTGGGCCAACACTAGTCTCTTCCATGGGGTGGTCTTGGCACCTTCTCTGCTCCCTGCCATCGGCTGTTCTGATAGGTTCACTTCTGGGATGCTCCAGGCCTGGCCCTCCACCACGTGGGCCCTGGGTTCCCAGAGAGCCTAGGTTCATCCTTCCTTGGGTGGTTCAGACTTCATTGTGTAGGCTTCCAGCAAGTTCTCTTCTTCCTCCTCCTCTCCATTCCCCTTGGGGAACTCTGAGCAGCTGCTCTCTCCCTGCCTTCCCAAATCACTGCCACAGGAAAGTCAAGGAGGAGCCACCAACTGCCGGTGGCCACCAGCCTGACAGACTGTCCGCTGTCCTTCCTCTCACAGTCACTCAGAGGCAACATCTCTTCTCCTTTATCCCTCTAAAGCCCCACTCTTCGGGACTGTTCAGCCAGGGCCCGGCCACATTACTTTCTTCCTGGCCTATATGTCCTTTATTTAAAAAAACATTATTTTCAGTGTTGGTCTTGCTAATTTTCTGCTAGTTAGATCTGTTCTGACAAGTTCACCCATTTGCATGGTACATTCTGATGGTTTTCAGCCCCATCCCCTCTCACCCTCCCCCACCCCATCAAGCTCCTTCTCCAGCTCCCTTTTCCACACTCGTGTCTTTTTGTTTCATGACCCGCTGCGTGTGACAAAGGCTGTCTATGTGACCGTGGGGAACTGTCTGTTGGTGTGCTTGCCAGCAGGCACACACCTGAACACTACTCCCCGTTCCCAGACCTGTCAGCAGCCAACCACTGAGCAGGGAGGATGTTAGTTAAAAGGGACATTATGTTTTGAGTCACAGGCTGGCCTTGGCAGTCCTTGTGCCTCAGCCTCTCCGGTGTTGAGGTTATAGGTGTGAGCACCCATGCCTGGGTTAATGCGGGCTTTGATTGACAAATCACCACTGTCCACTGCAGCATACGGGCAACGCTTCCCTCCGTGTGAACAGTGTGTTAACATGACCATTGCCCCATTCCCCGTTGTTTTCTGATAAGTCATTGAAACCACAGCTGGTCACTTGAAATCTACAGTCCTGTTGGCTGCAGTCCCCTGCTGGTGGACCGTCTCAGGACCCGTACCTCCTGTGGGTCTGAACATCGGGTCCTTTGACCAGCAGTGCCTTGTCCCCTGCCTCCCCATCCCCAGGCCCTGTGACCACCTTCTGTTCTCTGCTGCAGTGACATCAGCTTTCTTAGATCCCCTATGAGTGACGGACGTCACACACCATCCTTGCCCTCTTGTGCCCAGCTTACCCTTCCGTGCTCAGTTGTCAGGTTCCTGTGTGTTGCTACCTATGACAGGATTTTCCCCCTCTGGGGCCGAGTAGTATTCCACTGTGTGCACACACTACATTTACTTTACCTGCCTGTTGATGGACACTGCAGTTGCCCCCATACCTGCCAATGGTGGACAGTGCTTCAAGAATACGGGACTGCAGATGCCTTCGGAGAGGAAACAGAAGCCCAGAGAGCTGCTTGGCCAGTCCCGTGGACCTCCTCCTCTCCCTAGTCCGAATACACGCCCACCTCTGTCCTCTGATTCTTTGCTGTCTTTCTAAGACTCATCCTCCCCCAGACCCTTCTGCCTCAGCCCTGACTCCTCCCACACCTGCTCCCTGTGGCCGCAGAAGCTCCAGCCTTCACACCGCTGCCTTTCCTGGGATGGGAGAGCTGCTGCTGGCCATGCTACGTGACTGTCCCCTCCCCAACCCACCTCACCTTCTCTGCCACATCCAAAGGCTGCGTGCAACCCCACCCCCACCCCTGTTGCACCTTCCCCAGTGATGCCACTGTGTTCTGGGATAATTGTAGAGTTTCACAAAAGTTGAATCAACAACCCAAAGAAAGATGTCCCTGTGCTGAGTATCCCAGGGTCCGCACAGTACTGCATTTGCTTGGTCCTTTTGCAGTGCCCTGACAGCCTTTCTAAACTTCACAAGCTGGAAACTTCACCCCTAAAGTCAGATTGGATGAGGAGGCTGGGCCTTTGAAAGGTGATGGGGATGGGACCCTTGGACAGCATTCGCGGCCTTCCAAGTGGAGGAGAGTCCTGAGCCAGCAGTTCGCCCTGTCTCACCGTGTCATGCCCAGGGTTACGTCACAACATAGCACAAGGCCTCGGCAGACACCACCAAACATCACTGCCACACTTTCGAAGGTCTAGCCTCCAGAACTGTGAACCAAACACGCCTCTCTTCACTAAAACGTAGCCGCTCTGGGATGTTGGGTTATAGTGTCAGAATGTGGATTGAGTCATCTCCCTCCTCCCCTCCCTCACCCTTCCCCCCTTCACAGATGCTATTTTCAGCTTGTCTCAAGTGAATTGCAGACTCTTCCTTCTTCGCCCCGCTGTCTTCCAGCATGCGTCCTCAGAGCCGGGTGGCCTCTCACACTCCCAGTGACAAGGGTCAGAGTCCATCTCAGGCCTGCTTCTGTGGAGCCAGGAGCTGAAGTGAGAGTCCAGACTGGGCACAGCTTGCTGTAACTGAGGCCTCTACCCACAGTCACCCAGAGGACTGAGCTGTGTGTGCACTGATTGTGTCTGCAGGGGCTCCTCTCTGGGGGAGGGGGAACGGGCTCGACCTCCCTCTTCCCTGCCCTGCCTGCTTCATCCTGCAGGCCAGACACATGGAGCCTGAACATAGGGAACTGAGGATGAAAGAGGTGGAGCCTTTGGCTTCGCTGAGGGTCACTGGAGGGCCAAGCTGGCTCCCAGGACTCACACTCTCGCCCAAGGGCCAAGGGTTGGGTAGGGCTGTCCCAAGTGGCTGCAGGATTCTCTTCCCAGGCCCAGCCAGGGGTTTGTGTGTGTGTGGGGGGGGGGGAGGGTAAGGTGGACATCCCCATGCTAAGCATGGAGCATGGCTGAACGCCTACCCCTGGTAGAGGGTGACAGGGGCATGCTGATAGGGCATGCCATCTGGCAGTAGCTCTGAGGTGGAATGCGAGGCTAGACCAGGTGGGGAGAGGCAGAGCTTGGCAAGAGACTGACTCGAGCTTGATGTCTAATTTGTATGGTGGCTGGGGCCGGAGACTGAGCCTATGTATGCTCAGCCAACCAAATTCACCATGCTCTGTGGGAGAGCAGGGATAGGCGCTCAGGGTAGTCACAGAAGTTCCTTTACCACGGTCATCTCCAGGGACATCTTGGTGGCACCTGGAGTTTCAGACCCAGTGCCCCATTGACCTGATGTGCCCCAGCATGATGTGGTCAATGACAAACTCCATAGGCTGTGGCACAAGGGGTGACTGCTCCCGCGGGCAGACTGCACTGGCAGCAGCAGGGGGTGAGGCCCCCGTCAGCCTTGGCCTGTAATTTTCCTGTTCAGTGGGCAGGAAGCTCCAGCCACACATCTGCTGTGGCTGCCCTGTCAGAGAGGGCCCCTTGCCTGTGGGGCTCTGGCTGGGGTCACCGCAGGGCCCCCATGGTAGCTATGTGCAGACACAGCACTGGCAGAGAGTGATTTCATCTCTGAGGCATCTCCTTCCCACAAGCCTAGACAGAGGTCCCCATGGCTGGCTCATGCTGTGGACAAGCTCTGAAGCCTTCTGGGAACCTTAGCTCAGGTCCGTCCCTCCCTCTGTGTCTGCTATGGCTCCCCAGAACCTAGTTCTGTACTTCCTGGCTCCACAAGGGTCCTCCCGTGATCTCTGTTGTCCCCAGCTACAGGGCCTTTGCTCTTACATGACATCTTCTTCACTGTCGTTACTTGGGACTCTTCTCCATATTCATGTGTTTGGACTTGGCAGTGACTCCCTAAATTGGGATAGGCGTTACCTCTGGACTCACATGGCCCTGGGCTCCCCTGAAGAAGTCAGGCCAAGTATGACCAGCACTGTTCTAGCCACCACAGCCCCAATGTCCAGGAACCTTTGTCACAGTTGTTCGTAGTTTGCAACCCTCCCTCCCAGGGCATGTTCCCACCCCTGGTGATTCTCACAACTCAGGACACACTGCCCTGTGGCTTGTCTGGGCCACACAGACTAGTCAAAGGCTGAGGCCCTTGTGTGGCAGGCAGGGTGGCTGCTCCTCAGAGGCGTGAAGGCAGGAGAGCTGGGGTGTGAGTGCAGAATGCACTGGCTCCTCTCACTGTGGCATCTGGGAGCTGTAGTGGAGAACACTGACTGGCCTTTCTCTCAACTGCTCTGAGTGCTGTGGGAAGGGAGGGGGGTGGTGACAGAGGGCTACACAGGAGGGGTTTTTATGTGACACCAGTGTGATCTCATCAAATGGGGAGGACCCAACACTGGCCACCAGGGCTCTTGGCCTTCAGGACAGTGGGCAGGCAGGGACTCTTCTAGCTGGGACATGGTGGAAAGGAAGGGTAGCAGGGACCCCAAGCATCAGTGTGTCCCTTCAGACTTGTTTGCACAAAAGCTGAACTGAAGTTGACTGTGGTGGACAGAGCACTGGACTGTGATCCAGGGCAGACCTTCAGTCACCCACTGGTGATCATGAGAGATCAGAACCAGGTCAGGGATAGCTTGGTCTACAACTCTGTTGTGGTTCTTGAGCTCTCCCCACAGTAGGCCCTTTTCCTCATAGTCACAGGGGGAATCACAATACACACCGGCTGTCTCCATGAAGATGCAGAATGGTCAGCCATGGGTACTGTAGGAGCAGTCACATAGATGCCTGAGTGGTCCAGAGAGCAAACTCATCCCCCCTCCCTCCATACACACATACTCCAGGGCACCTGTTCAGAGAGATAGTGGGAGGGAGGGTCTCAATCCATTGAGAGTGTAGGAGGAAACCTGTTTTCTTGTTGATCATATAGCTCTGAGCAGCTTGTGCTGTACCTAGAAGCCAACCCCACCACGGTGCAGGTTGGGAATCCAGGACGCTGAGATGACCTGACATGGCCCAAATCACAGGACCAGAGAGCAACTCTGAGGTCTGTCTCAGGACTCAGAGCATTAACTACTGCCCGCTCTGGCTTCATGGGTGTCACACATCCGGCCCTGGCCCCTTCTGCCATGACCCCCAGAATCTCCCTGTCTTGGATCAGGACACTGATAACTGAGTCAGACAGCATGGTCTTCCTGGAGAACATTTATTGAGCACGTGTTTTCTGGTCTACATTCAGTTGTCAACTTTGTAAAGTGCCCTACATCTGAGCTTGTACACCCCCTCCAAGTCACAGCTATGTCTCACCAAGCTGTGAGCACCAAAACAAATATTGTCACCATCCAAGCTGCTGTCACTCCAACTGTGCGGTGGGAGATGAAGCCAGCCTCCCAAGAACTGAGGACGGGATAGGGCTTCCCATCTCTGTCCCTGTCAACTGGGGGGGGGGGCACTGGCTCCCCTAGCTGTCCCCGTGTGCTGGGGGAATACCTTTGCAATGATGTCATCATTCCTCAGGGACAGAGCTGCTCTCTTGGGCAGTGTTAGCCCCTTACAAAAGGGGGAAGGAGATTTTGCACCCAGTGGGGGCTAGGGAAGAGGACAATTTATCCTGGAAGGGTCTAGGGAGAGAGTCCAATAGGAGAGGTCAAGGAAGGGGTCCTTCAGGATGGTGTGTGTGAGTGTTTGTGGATTGACTGACAGACCTACAATGTTTTAGCCTTTTCAAAAGCTTGATTCCCTGAGAATCCTCCCATCTTATCCCATGCTTTGTAGAGAAACTGCTTCTTTCTGATTGCAAAATATATAGTGCAAAATGCATATTTATTTCACAGAAGTTGGATGATTCAGAGCTGTAGACTCAAGGAACAAACGAACAAACAACAATAACAACAACAAAAAAAAACTAACGTCACCCGGAAGCGAGAATCAGCTTTGTTTTTCTTCTCCTTTTGGCTTTTTTCAAACCCCTCACAGGAGCATCTGGGAGATGGTCTGGTGGGTAAAGTGCTTGTCGTGGAAGTGTGAGGACTGTAGTGTGGAGCCCTGGCACCCACATAAAAGTCAGGAAGGCCTGTGGCTACCTGCAAGGCCAGCGCTCCTGATGTGGAGACAGGGCATGCCTGGAGCAAGCTGGCTGGGGAGACAAGCCCAGTCAGTGAGCTCTGGGTCCAAGTAAAGGTTCTGACCCAGTAAATAAAGTGAGTGGCCAAAGAAGATATTTGACAGCAGCCTGACTTCCACACACACACATACACACACACACACACACACACACACACACACATACACGTACACACACGCACACACATACATTTACATACATACCTACACACATGCAAACATGCATGCACAATCGCAACCACAAACAAAATCCTTTCAAGTTATATAAAAATGGTGCAACCATGGAGGAGAATGGTTCACAGGCTGCTCAAAAGCTGCCTGTTTGCTGAATCCCAGCCACTCACTCCAGAGACTTGTCCACATGACAGCTGGGACAGGATGACTCACCGCACATTCATTTGTAACTACTGAAGACTTGCCGATTGTGTCAAACCAATGCTGAAGCAGCTATGGTCTGTCTCCAGCATGCCACAGAACCACGGCTGCCGTCAACAGGAAGAAGAGCGTCGCTGGCCCCCACAAGCCTGGCATGGATGCAAGGATTCAGTGAGAGAAGCCCGTGTATCAACCCACTGCATAGCTTGAAATGGTGGCAACAAGGCTGCCAGGGATGGCTGGAGGCACGTGGCTGCCAGACATGTCTCTCATCTGTGGCTGCCACAGAAATCTACTGAAATGTGGTCCACGGAGTCATAGACACTAGTACAAGGCCAGCACCCTGATGTCCCTGCTGTACCAGGTTACATAGCATGTAGTCTTGAGGGACTCTGGGAGAAAGGCTTGCAGGACCTCTCTAAACTGTTTCGCAAATCTATAACTATTTCAAAACAAAAAGCCAATGTGGTCCTGAGTTGAAGACGAAGCCACCCCAGGGATGGCAAAGATAGGCAAACAATGGAGTCTGGGTGGCTGCCACCTGGTGGGCGGAAGGACATGAACACCTGAGCGGGGAGCTGTGTGCCCCAGGGCTAAGCCTGAGGCAGAGGTTCATGGCTGGAGCTAGAACCCTGGGGGAAGGACAGGGGAAGCTTGCCTGGTGTTTGTCCAGGTGGCCCAGGGTTCTCCCAGGCTGAGCCTGCAAGAGAACAGGAGGGAGGAAGCTCCCTGACTAGAGCAAATGAGGAGGAGGTGTCACCAGTCAGTGAACACAAAGTCTTTGTGTCCCTTCATTTCTCACAGTCTATTTGCTTCCTGCCGGGGGCCGTCTTGATGTATCAACGCCATGATGAACGTGATCTTGAAAGGACATTTGTCATTTCATCCCTCTACCCCTATTCATGGTGCTGGGCAGACACACACGCAGGCCATGGGCAGGGATAGAGGACAGAAGAAAGCCAGGGAAACTCCTGCTACTCCGTCAGTGTGACTTATCCTCCCTCAGTGACCCCTGGTCAGCATCAGCTCACTCTCCAAACCCTCCCATCTGGCAGCCAGCTTGATCAATCCCTCCTTGCAGCCCACTCCGCAGGCACGCCCTGAAACTCGTTGTCAGCCAGGAGTTACTGGCGCGGTCTGGAATCCCCTGCCCGCTTCTGTCTCTATCCATTCACCCTTGGCTCTCCCAATCACATCCTGAGTCCTGGGGCTATGTGGACAGGACCAAGGAACTGGAGTGGCCCAGGAGGTGGGAAACATCTAAATGTCTAATGCATTCTAAGTCCTCACTGGACTCCAATTTCTTCTGTGGCTCAGGGGTCCAGGCAGGATGTCCACTGTGTTCTCTGTGCCCCGTGTCCTGTTGTCTGTCTGCGTGGAAGGGGGCATGTCTTCTACACGGCACCCACACTTCAATCAAACCGCATTACTCTAGACCAGGAACTCAGGTCTAAAACCGGGCTGTGTGACCAGACTGGGAACTGTTCCCTGAATTGCTACAGAATGACACTCAGTGATCTTAGGCCTGGACTGTCTGGAGCTCCCAGAGAGTACCGTATACTTTTGGAACACACTTCTGTTCACAGACTGGGATCTTACAGCCAAGTAACCAAAGGGTCAGAAAGGAAGGCAACCTGCCTGGCCACCGGCCGAGTGTCTGGTCATTCTAGAGATAGCCAAGGGTGTGCTGGCCTGTGAGCCTGCAGAGCTTGTGGCTGTGTGGGAGCCTTATGGAGCTCCTCCTGCCTGTGTGCCAGGGAGAGAGTGCCAGGTGTTCATGTGGATTCCATGACTGGTCAGAGGGAATTGATCCTGGCATCAGTGCTCAATATGGAAGACCCTGGTTGTGGGGCTGAAGGGCAGAGCTCCAAATCATCTGTTGAAATCCTGATCTCTAAGGCGAAGGTACCAACCAGGAGGGGTACTTAGGGCTAGAGCAGGCCTAGAGGGTGAAGGGTGTGAGGCACAGAAAGCCTTGCCCACTGCACCTTGCCATTGCCCCACAGACAGACAGAAGCCGGGGCCTGTTGTTTGTCATCCGTGCTGACCGCGGAACCAGGTCACAATAGCCACAATAAGCAAGATGGGTTTCTCACATAGTAGAACATTGTGAGTATTTAAACAGAGAAAAGAAGCAGGCCTAGGTGGGTAGGGTCAACAGAGGGCCTGGATGATGAGGGGAGTATTGGTGAGGAAGAGAACTGTTCACCTCCCCCCCCCCCCACACACACACATACCCTGTTCCCACTGGCAACCTTAGACAGACAGCAGGAAGTTGACCCAGGAGCCTGAGCAGCTCAGGTCAACCATTGGGGTGATCCAGCTTATAGGAAGACATTCAGGGGCAAGGGAGGCTTCATGGAGCCTAGGAATCAGAACTTGGGAGTCTATAAGGGACAGCTGGTAACTCCCCAGGGCTCCAGCCTTGGCTAGCTGCTGGTGAGAAGAGGGGGGCTGGTCCCCACTAGTGTGGGGTGTCTGATCATATACCCATCCACGTTGGCCTCATTCCATCAGGTAGGGGGCTGGTGCCTTAGTGGGTGAGCTGGGAGCTGCTGGTTATAAGGGACCCTGCTTGGCTGGGTCCTTAGAACCACCCAGTGAAGCCTTGCTCCTCAGGTCTTTCTGAAGTCACGGAGGAGGGAGCTGAGGAATTCAGTACCATGCAGCCACTCACAAGAGTACAGTAGTACTCAGGGCCAGAGGAGCCCCTCCAGGGAAACGTCAGATGAGGGAAGAAGACCCTGGGGGCACACAGGGGACACAGTGGCACCCCATGACTCTGTGGACCCTGGCTATGTGGGATGGTGGACACACAGCAGCTCAAGGTGCAGGGGTGAAGAGAAGGGGGGATGGATGCTTCGGAGCATCTACCAAAGGGAGATCTGTTTCTAGACACTGTCTGTGTCTGGGACCTACAGGACCCTATGACCTCTGCAAGGGGAATGACCCCTCCAAGCCACGTCCCATCCCCCACTGTGGTATGGAGCCCACCCCTTCCCCCCTTCTATCAGAGTCACCCTCACCTTGCAGACAAGCTTCCCCCACCCTAGCTCCACTGCCTCTACCCCGCCCCACTTCCAGATTCCTGACTTAACATACTACCACTCTACTTGGAGTCACCCTGCCAAAGAGCCAGAGTGGCCCTGGAGATGCCAAGGTACCAAGACTACCTTGCAAACATGATCTTTACCAAACCTCAATGTTTGGAGCAAGGCAGACTCCTAGGTGGATGATGGCCTGGGTCATCCAAGCGGCCTTGAATGTCTTCCTGTGTCCTTGTTGGAGTAAGGAACAGGGAGACATTCCCACTCCCTGAACACTGAACATTTTTGGGACTGAAGGGACCCAGAGACTGGAATGGTACTGCCAGCAGAGGTGGCTGGAGCCTCCCAGAGCTGGTGTGCTCCGCACAGCTCTGGCCTCTGCACTCCCAGGAGCTGCTGCTCAGGTTTGCCCAGGACAGAATGTGGCACAGAAGCTGGACTGGGATGCTCTGCCCTTCCCAGCCACCTCCCTCCTAGCCTCAGCTCCCAGGGCCTGTTCACCACCATCTCTGGAACACCCTTCATCCCCTCCAGCTGCCTACCTCAGAAGCTTGGGGCTGGAATTTGGAAATGTTCAATTGTCCAACATAGTTGATACAAGCAGCCTGTGGGCTCTGCCCTGGCAGAAATTCAACCAAGGTGGCTCTTCTAAGCCTCTCAGGAAATATAGATCACATTGATGTACCCCAGACATATGGCCTGGAGGGCAGCCTCCAGACTTCTGGGAAGAAGACAGGTCGCACAGAGAATCCTCCAAACTGCCTCCTCCTGCCTCCGGAAGCCTCCTGACCTCCTCACAGATCACTTCTTCAAGGATTGAGCTCTTTTGAGCCAGCTGTGCTGGCCATCACAGGGGGTACTTGAGACCCAAAGGATGCATGCACCACAGTGAGGAGAGGAAAGCGCCAGGGGTCTGGGGTGCCAACAACTTCCTATGGTTGCGGCTCATGGGGTGTTCAGGGAGAAGAGACTAAACATTGGGGGTGCAGGGCAGGGCAAGTTTGTGAAGGAGCTGTTGACATGGGGTCATGTGGGGTAAGTTGGAGCCCATAAGCCCCGGAGCATGAGCTGCTCGTTGGGGAGTGTGAACGGTGGGTAGATGGCCATGTGTGGTGGCCTCGGTTGAGGCTCTTCGCAGTGACATACAAGTGACAGGCGCACAGTCGTCGAGGGTTCACACCCTCCCAGGGTTCCCATGATCACGTCTGAGATGGGCCTCGGTGTCCCTGAGATGGACCAGGACCCAGGGGAGGCTGACTTGCTCAGAACTATGTGGATTGGATGTTGCTGTACCGCAAAGGTCTGTGTACGGATGCCATGGTCCTCAAGGTGGCGTTGCTGGGAGGTGGGGGTGCCTGCACCAGGGACATTGTGCGCTCTTTGGCTTAAGTGGGTTTTTCTGAATTCCCCGGCTGGCAGTGGTAGGACTCTCAGCTCAGGTGGCTGTATTGCTGTTAATGGTTGAGAGCCAACATGGAACTGAGTCCTCTCTGGTGCTCGATCAATCTGTCCCCACAGAGCTCCTGATCCCCATCCCTTACAAGGGGAAGGGAATCCCCACCTCCAGTGTGAACTGTTGAGATCAGGGCTAGTCTAGCCTCACTTGGCCCCAGTACAGGCCATGCTGGGAATGGGTGTGCCTGCAGTCATCACTGAATGATGACCACTTGGTGGAGCCTTTATATTGGCCTCTGGTCTAGAAATGGCCATCTAGAGTGAGGTCATTGCTCAACGGTCCTTTTCCTAGGCCCCTGAGGCAGGCATGATGGGAAGGTGAGGGGAGCTGTGGAGGTTCTGGGAACAGGGAAATATGGGTGAGGAGTCAACACCCACTGCCCTCCTCCTAGGATGAGCCTGTCTCTGTTCTCAGACATATCTGGAAGTTCCCCCTCCCAGGCTGATGGGTCCCCACAGAGGTGTTCTCACCCTGCTGACAGGGTCACAGAGGCATCCTTGACCTCCAGGAGCCAATGCCCCTGCTCTCTACAGATATAAGTCTAGAATCCCTGCTTCCCTAGGACACAGAGGCTGTCAACCCGAGTCTGGTCAAGAGGACTGGCTTTGTAGAGATGCCACAGAGGGCAGGGAAGGTCGAGTGGATGCCGTTTGCACAGTAAAGCAACTCAAAGCTCTGGCATGGGTCACACAGAGGGTCCTGGTGATCCTGCTCTCATGCCTGCTCAGATCCCTCAACACCTGCATCTCTCTGCCCTTGGACAAAGCTGGTACAGAAAGTGACCATGCTCCCAAGAGAGTGGACACAGCCCCATGGCCTCAAACTCAGGCCATATGTGAAGGAAGGTAGTTGAATAGACTTGGTAGACACTGGGCTTCCTTCTAAAGTCTAAGCAATGGGCAATGGGCCTGCTGGTGGATGCATCTTTCCTCAGGCCACAGGATCCTAGACCCATGCTGATGGAAGAGCCCTAAGGGGTGCACCAGACCTAGGTGGAACCTGAGAGCCCTAGCTTCCACCATCCACTCCTGCCTCTGCTGAGATTCTGCAGGCTACTCTGGGCTCATGTTGTCTTCCTCTTGGGCTTCTTTGGTTACAGATGATGAAAGGATCTGAGAGGTTAAGACAGTGGCCAGTGCTACTCAACCTTGGTGCAGCATGGTATGGCTATTGGGGCATCCTGGGATCATGAGGAAACAGCCCTGTGGCAGGGCCAGCTCAGGGAGCACCCTAAACCTCATGAGCACCCTGCTACCCAAGTCTCACCTCAGCCCCAAGGCAGCTACTTTGTTTCAGGGCTGACCAACCTGGGCTCAGAAAGATCTACTCCCAAAGGCCCTGCACGTCCAAGACAGCTGGCGGCTGAGGACACTCAGGCTCTGGATGACTCCTTGCTGAATGGCAGGCAGGTCATGACCTCAGCCAAGTGTCCTTAGTTACCACGATGACTCTGGCTGAGCCCAGAGTGGATCACCATTATCTTTAATTTTCAGTAAGGCTACCTCTTCCCCACTGTGGCCCAATCCACCGGAGAATGGGATTGTCAGCAATTGGCAAAGAGTTTGGGTCGGGGAGCAACTGGTTCTGGAAGTTCTCTGCTGCTCCCTGGTGGGGAGACAGGGAGGATCATCTGTTTCTGCAGGACTCTGAAAGGTAGACAAGTCTCCTTGCTTTTCAGCAAGGTTGTGAGGAGTGGACACCCCAGTTCCTGCCTGCAATGTCCATTTTAAAGGGGGACCTGGGGAGTACAATGTTCTGGGATATACGGGGGCTGTGGGACACTGTGACACTGTCAACACCACCAGAAGCCATTAAAGTAAGAAATTTCCTGTATTTAAATATGACTGAAGGAAGGGCTTGGAGCACTGTAGGTCATTTTCAGCCTTCCTGTGCCACGGTTAGTAAAGAAACTGTCAGAATCACCTTGCCTGGGCTGGAGACTCGAGAGACACCAGAGGTCTTGGGGACCAGGTGACAGCAGAGGCCAGAGGGGAGCACGCAATAGCAGGGAGGGTAGCCATGAGGCCGTCCCATTTACCAGGCAGCAGACTGCAGCACTCTGCAGGGCAGACAAGTCTTGGATCAAGGGACACTGAGCAGGGAGAATCTTCGTCCTCTGGCCTGTGGCTCTCCTGGCACCATCAGGGATGGAGAGGTCCACAAGCTGCTCTCGAGGCCTAGGGGACCATGTCCCCGTAGGCAGGCAGGGAGGTCACTGTATTGGGCTCTGTGACTCAGTTCCTACCCTCTGTGACAATGAATAATCTGGGTCCCCACGTCTCCCACTGCCAACAGGGGCGGGCCATCATGTCCTGAACAACTCTCAGGACATTTCAGTACTGTGAGGATGAAAGACGCATGCTTGCGTCAGATACACGTGAGAGCAGAGAGAGGGACAAGGCCACCTTTGGCCCTGCCAAGGGACTCCTGTCACCACCTTACCTTTTCATAGACAAGGGGACAGAGGATTGAGGTAAGTGACTTGCCCAGGCCACACCATGAGCGAGCCAGCAGGAGGCCTTGCAAACACCTGCTGGGTTCAGTCTTCACTGGAGACAAGGCGAAGCCAGGCTGCAGTGTGGGTCAGGGAGCTGGTGGGGAGGGGCAGAGCCCGCGCCCAATGGAACTCATACCACATACCTTGATGATACCGCAGTTGCTGAAAAATATTTACTACTGTTTGGTCCTTCCTTCAGCACACCCCTCTCCCTGAAACAAGTCACCCACACCTGAAGAAGAGTCCCCTTGCACAGGTCCTTCTCAGGTTGTCAGGATGGGTGGCCAGGGGCCAGCCAGAGTGCCCGGCCACAGAAGCGCTGGGGCACCAGGTTGGTCCTACGGAGGTTCAGTTCTGAGGCAAAGGTCCTTGCTTTTTGGTAGAAGAAGAGGGACATCTCACGGTCCATGAGGAAGTGGTGGTAGATGGTGGCCAAGCGGGTGTAGATCTTCAGCTGAGCTTTCTTGTGGCCCAGGTCCACGGCCGCTGCCAGTGCCAGCTGGTAATACCCAGCAGCATCAAATGGGTCCTGTGGGTAGATGTGTTTGACTGGGATTTAGCTGACTCACTGCCGTGGGGTGGGGTGGGGGTGGGGAGGATACCAGGAGCAATCCCCAAGGACTACACTATCGCAGGGTCCCTCGGATACACCCACCCATAGTGCTTGACCCACAGGCCATATCAGGGTAGTAGGCAGACATCCCATCTTGCTCCATCACACAGTTTAGCCTCTTTCCCCAACAAGGTTAGAGCTTCCTGGGCCTTGTGTTTGGGCGCCACTTTTTGAAACTGTCCCAGCTAAGAGCACACCAGCTTGGGGGCTGACTCAGAGCAGCAGCAGGTCTACCCTACCCCAAATATGACTCAGAGATCCAGGTGGCCTGGAACAGCATTATGGTTGCCCCTCAGGGCCTTCCTGTGCACACAGCTGTGTCCCTTTTCTAAAATCTCCTTCTTCGTCCTGGATTCCAGAGCCTAAGGCCTTGACCTGTCATGGCCTCTGCTTCTTCTCCCATGAGCCTCCCTGATGTCTGGATCTTACCTTGCCTTACCCCTAGTACTTTTCTTCCTTGGGGGAGGTAGGTGCCCTGAGACTGCAGGGCCTCACTGGCTCTGGGGGCTTCCTGGCCTCATGTTGTTTGTTGGGTGATTGTGCAAGTGGCCCATGTCCCTGGGAACTAAGATGAGGTTTGAGACAGCTCACTCCCAGGTCAAGTGCATCTTTGCCTCAAACTCAACATCCCAGTAGGATGCAAACTCCCTCTGGACTTTGGACCCACCCCACAGGAGTCTCCTGTCCTAGCTTCTTTTAGAGGTCTCTCCCCAGAAGAGTGACCTGAGGGGCTTTCTGAGACCCCACCCAGCCTGCCTTCCCTTGTTCAGCATCTGTGACATCTCCCTTAGCTAGCAACAAAGCCCAAGATGTACTATGTCTCCTACTACTGTCTCGTCTTGCACCAGCCCCACAGAGCCAGGACCCAAGAACAGAGCAGAGTGGGCCATGTACAGATGGTGGGCACTCCTCCCCCTGGTCTCAAGGCCACCTCTCCCTAGCTAACTCTGTGACATGGGGGAGCATGGGAGATACCGCACCTCAGGGGGATAGAAGCTGTGGAGGAGAGGGCACCCAGCTAAGTGGGAAAGACTGCTGAAGTACATGTGTCTGCATGTGTGTGGCAGCTCAAATTCATACATGTACCTGGAGCTGTGACCAGCAAAGACTCAGAAAGGGAGCCTGCAATTGGTGTACCCTTCCTGAACCTCAGTTTCCTTCACTTTGAGGCAGGATGGTAATATCTCCACCTACCCCTCCCAGATGACGAGGGACAGAAGTCACAGAATTCCAACAAGGAATTATGGGAAAAGGCTGGCATTCCAGCTGGGCTTCCTGGAAGAGGCACCCAGATGGGGGCTGGATTCTGCAATGTGAGTCTCAGGGACCGTTGACATAAATGTCCTTGTCCCTTTATGTTCTTTTTGGGGGTCACCACATCCAGGAAGCTCCCTAACTCCTTTCCCACTGCTGGTATATGGTGACCCTGTGCCCTCTCCTTGTCACATGAGAGGGCCCAGCCTGATCAGCACAAAAAAACTAGCCCTGTCTGCTGACCTTGCCGGCTTCTCACAGCCAGGCCTTGCTCCATGAGAACATGGTGAGGCCATGGCTGGGAGGCAATCACTGTAAGAGCGGACCACACACTCAGGCAGAGCCATGACTCTACCCCAGGCTGAGCCCCTTCTTGCCCACCTTCAGGTCATAGAAGATGATGTCACCCAGCACCAGGTACACCTTCACATAGTACAGGGTCTCCTCATCGAATTCCAGGGGTGAGTTGCAGAGTGACAGAGCCTTGAGGAAGAAATGCTCAGCCAGTTCTCCGTGGCCCAGCTGGTGGTGGAGGGTGGCTAGCCGGTGGTAGGCCACTCGCTCATTCAGGCGGTCACCTGGGGGTGCAGGTAGAGGGGCAGGTGTGAGGACACTGCCCACAAGCAGTGGGGCAAGCCAGGCATGAGCCAATCAGGAAGGAGCACGCATGCAAATGCAGCAGCAGGCCAGGTAGCTGTGTACACTCACAGACTTAAACCAGGCCGCTCTAGCCAGTCCTTTCCCTGGGCTCATTTTCTCATCTGTAAAGTGAGCTAATGACAACAGTTCCCTTTCCATTTCCAGATCTGGCAAAGCTGCAGGCTCACGTGCCCCACTTTGTGTCCGCACGGAGCTGCCTGGGGGTGCCTTCGGCTAGGCCCATGATATATCTATGCATTCTCAGGCACAGAACTCAAGGACTGGCTGTGGCTGCTGCCTCATATGTTCCAGCACGGTCTATCACCTTAGGGAGCCATGCTCAGAGTCCTGGGCCTCCCCCTGCAAACAGGTAACCTACGTGGGTGGACTTGAGTACCAGTTCACGGAGCCTGTACTCAGAGCTTTGAGTTTAGCTGCATTCCTCCTGCAGACCTGAGGCCCCACTCAGGGTTCCCTCCCAGGAGGAACACAGGTACTCCCAGTCAGTGCTGGAGAGAAGGTAGCTGAGTACTAAGAAAGAGGTTGCAGACAGTGAGGACAGGTGTGGCGGGGAAGGGACATGGAAAAGGACAGCATACACAAGTCCACCTGTGTGGAAAACAGCTGGGCAGCATGGGGTGCTGCAGCAAGAGAGAGAGCCTCAGAGTTTTGCTCTCCTGCAGTCCCTGACTGCTCTTGCTCGGCTAGGGCTGGATACTGCCAGCTCAGCAGAGCTGCTGCGGGCCTCAGCCAGCCTTCACAGGGGATGGGAGAAGCCGAGCAATGCCTGCTTTGCTCTGCAGACCTGGGGCTGAAGACCTAGTTGGATGGAGTACAGAGCAGGGCCCAGGGCTGGGGACTCACCTAGGGTGATGCTGAGTACTAGGGCCTCATGGGCGAACTCTAGGCCCTCCTGGGGTGCCTCCAGTGCAGACAGAAGGGCCACCAGCTTGTTGCATAGGCGCAGCTCTGCCTCTTGGTCCCCTACGGTCACAGCCAGGGGCAGCGCCTGGTCCTGGCCACATATTGAGATTAGGCTTCGGCAGTGTGCACCATGCAAGACCTCCTGGGCCCACATGTGTGCAAGGAATGCCACCCCCCACTGTATGGTCTTGTCACGGATGGTTCTGTCCTGACACCCCAGGCTGGGAGCTGGGGTGACCCCCACCAAGTCATCTAGACCTTCAGCCTCAGACCAGCCTGTGCCTCTCTGCCCAGGCGTGAGACAGCTGAGTACTCTACTAAAATGCATAGTTTGTGAGCCCAGAGCCAACTGTACCCTGCAAGCCAAGAGGACCGAGGAGGAGCCCATGTCTTCCCTGGCACACCGTGTGTCCTTTTACACACACCTATGACTCTCTAAGCTCAGCTTCCTCATCTGTAAGGTGACAGGATGTCCCACCCAGGACTGCTTTAGGTATTAGCATGCAAGTGTGAGGCGTGTGCTGTGCTTTACAGAGGGCTCAAAGATCACTACACTGATGCTCTCTACCTCCAGGTGGGAAGCCTCTGCTTGCCACACCTGTGCCCACCGAGGGACACCCATGTGAAGCACACATTACCTGCCTACGGTGGCCACTCACCCGGTAGAAAGACACAGCTTTCTCCCGCTCCCAGGTCCCATTGAAGAAGATGTCGCCAGCTGCCTCAAACAGCTCCAGCCCCAGCTTGGGGTCCCCAGTATACAGGGCTGCGTTCTGTGCCACCTGTAAGGACCAGAAGTTCTCTGAGGATAGGACCCCCCGGGGAGGTCATGCCTCTAAGATGGGCAGCCTCACACTTGGTGGCACCAACATTTCAGTCTCTGTGGCTTTGTGGCTCTGAGGAGAGCAGCTTTCAGGACCTGAGAGCTAGGAAATATAGGTCTAGCTGCAGCCCAAGGGTCCAGCAGGTGTGGGCTGCCTAGGTGTCTGGCCTGCCCCTTATGTTAGAATACAGCTCCCTGCCCCTACATTGCCCATGGCCCCCACTGCATCCTATTCCTTCCTGACCCATCCATGCTCACTTTCCCCCCTTCAGTGCCGTAAGACAGGGCCTGATGCTGCGGCTTCTCTGCTGTGTCCAGGGATGCCCGCAATGCCTGGTGCATAGTAGATGCCCAACAAACACCTGCTCAGTGATGAGAGAAAATCTGCTCACTCTCCAGCTTCTAGGTTGGACCTTAATATTCTTTCTCTCTTTTTCAAAGATTTATTTATTATGTATACAGCATGTATGACTGCTCGCCAGAAGAGGGCACCAGATCTCATTACAGGTGGTTGTGAGCCACCATGTGGTTGCTGGGAATTGAACTCAGGACCTCTGGAAGAGCAGCCAGTGCTCTTAACCTCTGAGCCATCTCTCCAGCCCCCTAATATTCTCTTCTAGCAAGTGGTGCTAGCTCCCCACCCTGATTCATAGCTGTTTACCCTCAGGCTCAGCTGGCACTGCCTGCCTCGGCCCAAGGACCCTCTGAACCATGGGCTCCTTGATCCTAGACACTCAGTTCACAGTGCTGCTCCTGTGCTCCTTATCTGTCCAGATCACACTGTGTTCAGGAAGCATCACAGCTTTTTTAATAAACATGTTTTAGAGTAAATGTACCATGAGATACTGAAACAAGTTCTTCTGTGTACAAACAAACTGGACACAGCATCCCCACATACACCAAGCATTCACTGTGTACTGACAAGAGATGGTACTATGAGGAGCCCGCCCTCTGCCCAGGGAGCTCAGATGGTTGTCAGATAGTCTGGGCATTGAAGGAGATTGAGGGAGCCAGAGTGGGAAAGAGGCAGGCCCCTGGGACAGTACACTCAACAGTGATGGATGGGTGAGCAGATGGACAAGTAGATGGTGAACAGGGAGATGGATGAATGGATGAATGAATAAATGGGTAGGTTGGAAGGATAGGTGGATATACGGGTGGATTGGTGGATGGCTGGGTGAGTGGGTAGACAGGTGGATGGGTGGATGGGTGGATAGGTTAGTAGACAGGTAAATGGGTAGGTGAGTGGGAAGTTAGGTGGGTAGATGATGGGTGAGATGGGTAGTTAGGTGGGTAGGGGTGAGTGTGTAGTTAGGAGAGTAAGTAGATGGGTGTGGGTGGGGATGAGTGGGTAGTTAGGTAGATGAACAAGTGGAGGCAGGGCAGGTGAGTGGGTCGTTAGGTGGGTTGGGTGGTGAGTGAGTGAGCCAGTGCACCCTGACGGCACTGAGCGCACCTGGATGTACAAGTCCACCAGCTCATTCTGGCGCAGGATATAGTAGATCTTCCCAGCCTGCAGCCACGCGCGTGCCTCCTTCTCCTTCTGCTGCAGGTCGATGAAGATCCCCAGGCTCCGTTTGGTGTAATCCAGAGCAGACTTGTAGGCCCTGGAGTCAGACACAGGCATCAGAACAGGATCTGCCTACAGAATGGTCAGGACCTGAGGGAATCCTCTGTGGGCAGCCTCCTGTCCTGCCCCAGGCACCCTGACATGGAAAGACACAAAATTCTTTGGAGGGAAGACTGGCAGCTAAGTGTAAGTAACCCTATTTGTTCTGTCAACCCCCACATGCTGAATCCAGCTAATTTTTTTTTTTTAATCAACTAGCACAAGCTAGAGTCATTTGGGAATAGGGCATCTCATTTGATAATATGTCCCCACCAGCCTGGCCTGTGAGCAAGCCCACAGTGTGATTTCTTGATTGATGATTGATGTGGGAGGGTCCAGCCCATGGTGGGTGGTGCCATCCCTGGGCTGGTGGTCCTGGGTTCTATAAGAAGGCAGACTGAGTAAGCCAGTAAGCAGCACCCTCCATGACCTCTGTCTGCACCAGTGCCTGCCTCCAGCTTCCTGCCCTGTTATGATTTCCTGCCCTGACTTTCCTCAGTGATGGGGCTAAGATATGGAAGTACAAATGGAAATAAAACCTTTCCCCTCAAGTTGCTTGTAGTCATGGTGTTTTATCAGAGCAATAGAAACCCTAACTAGGGGCAGGTGAGATGACTCAGCAGTTAAGAGCACTAACTGCTCTTCCAGAGGACCAGGGCTCAATTCCCAGCTCCCTCAGGGCAGCTCACGACTGTCTATAACTCCAGTTCCAGGAGAACCTGATACCCATGGCAAAACATCAATGCACATAAAATAAAAATAAATAAATTAAAAAAAAAAAAAGAACCGCCAAGTAAGACACAGTCTCTGTTTTTTCTGGACACCAGGGAGACACTGGCATAGGGCAGATTCAGATCATAGGCCAGGGCTTCTCCAACTTGTATACACCTCAGCAGCATAGAGGACTGCTGTAAGGATTCTGTCCTTAATTGCATCATCAGCCTGCGATGGCATCCCAGCCTAAAAAGCGGGTGAGCCCTCTATGTGTCCCTCTCTTTCCTTTCCGCTCCTTCCTTCTGTCTGTCCTCTCCCCCCACCCCCAATAAAGCTCTAAAAAGGTAACCATGGCTGTGATTCTTCCGATCAGCACTCTCCTCCGCCTGCATGGCCGCCGCTGGCCACGAGCAGCACGCCCTTTAACCAACAACTGCTCTCAGCAGCCCCGCCCCTCCTCTAAGTTTCTGACCTGAGGTCTGACTGGGGCTGAGTACCTCCAACAAACTCCCAGGGAGATGGACCGCAGTCCAGGGACATACACAAGAAGCTTTGCTCTGGGTTGCTGGCCCACTGCCCCTGCGGTGAGTTTTGTGTTGGGACAGGAGCCTCTCCCGTTTCCTCACAGGCTCTCCCCTGCTCCAGTGTCCCTGCCTTAGGAGAGGTGTCACGTTGAGGATTTTACCAGCTTGCAGGCTGGCCAGAACTTCAGTGTCGGTCACACCCGAAACATGACCCTGAGACCTGGCTCCAGAGAAGTTGGCTCTGCCCTCTGTGGTTAGAAGCCTGGAGAACATGTGGCCACCGGTGTGTCCAGTGGATGAATGACATCCCACTGCCCGGACCCCAGGCTGACAACTAAAGACCAGGGGCCAGTAGAGGTCAGCTCACAGCAGCAACCATGCATGGATGGCTTCAAAATGCCTTGTGGAGGTGACCCTTGTGTAACCAAGAAAGTGAGGATGGGAGGGTTAGTCCATTATCAGAGAGGCCTATGCTGGGACTCCTATGTCACGAACAATGAATGGAATGATACTGGCCCTGAGGGGTTGGGGCTTGGCTGGTTCCTGGGGGGAGGGGCTCTCCAGGCCTTCTGTGTGCCCTGCAGCTCTTACCGCTCAGTGCCCAGTGACAGGTAGAGCTGGCTGATGGCCTCCAGGAGCTGACCCTCCAGCACCTTGTCAGCTGTCCTGCGCGCAAGGGCCAGTTGGAACTCATGGTAGATGACGCATCGCACCTCGTTGGGCATGACCTTGCTGTAGAAGTGGCAGAGCTTTTGCACAGCCTGTAACTGACCTGGGTGGGGACAGAGAGAAGGTGTTACCCTCCTGGCTCCATCACCTTTGGGGCGTCCCAGTGCCTGTGTAGGTAGGGATTAAAGGTTCCGGTGTACGACTGCCTCGTCTTTACTTCTGTGAGTCAGGTCCTCAAGAATGGGGATACTGACCCCAGAGCCAGGCTATGCAGTCTGCAGAATGGTACTCCATGATGTTCCCATTAATTGACATACCAGGGAAGCCCATCGATAGTGCTGACCATTTCAACCAGTCCAGGGTAGGGTCCTGCTCAGGCTCTTGCCCTGCTCCACACCCACTGTTTCTGTCTTCCCACACTCTCCCCACCTCCATCCTGGCCTCATGGCCAGGGAAATGGCAGCTCAATATAGTTGGACATATGGACAGTCCACAGCCAGCACTTCATCCATAGATACAGCCTGTAACTGACCTGGGTGGGGACAGAGAGAAGGTGTTACCTTCTCAGTAAATGCGAAAGTACGGAAGTCACGGGGAATGTGTTCTTTTGCTACACAGTGGCAAAACTGAACTACAGAATGAGTTCAGGGCGACATAATGAGACCTTATCGTCTGTGAAAAGCAAAAAGAAGACTGGGAATACAGAATGGTTACAGAGCATTTGTTTAGCATGCATGAGGCCCTAGGATGATTCTCAGTCCTGTTGCCCATTCCTGAATAGTCAGAGGTTAAAGGAAGAGACACAGGAAACAGAAGCATAGACGTTTAAGGGATGACTGGGTTGGAGACACGGCTCAGTGGTCCAGAGCACTGGCTTCTCCTACAGGAGACCTGTGTGTGATTCCTAGCACCCACATGGTGCCTCACACCCATCTGTAACTCTGGTCCTAGGGCATCTAACGCGGGGATCTGACACCTCTTTGGGTACCAGGCACACATGTGGTACACAGATATATATGAAAGCAAGACACCTATACATGTAAAATAATAATAATAACAACAACAACAATAATAATAATAATAATGACAAAAACTTAAGGGATGTTGAAAAGCAGAGCTGAGGGGAAAACTGATAGCGGTGAATGCTTTTGATGGAGATAGGAGGGAGGGGGAGAGGTGGGGAGGAAGGGAAGGTGAGGAGGGAGGAAAGGGAAGGGAAGGAGGGGGAGGGAGGAGGAAAAACCTCAACCCTCACCTCCCATCTTAATGAACTAATAAGGAAAAACCAGGCTGCTGGTGAGAGCAGGCGGACGGCAGAGGAAACTCACAAAGCCAAAGTCCGGTGCTTCGACAGAATTATAAACCTTTCACCAGCCTGACCAAGAAAAAGAGGCTGCAGACTTCTAAAACCAGAAATGAGGGGGCACGCTGCTGACAGTCTCATGGCAAGGACGGACCACTGTGAACCACTGCCCATCAACACATCAGAATGCTTCCCAGGAAGACACAGTGCCCAACACTGGCTCAGTGGTGACCTGGCCTGTGACCCTGGAGTCATCCCTCAGCCTCCCAGAGGAGAAGCGACACATACAGCTAGGTCCTCTGCTGCTACTGTCTGAGTTTGAGGGGGCATCTGGGGAGGCCTGGCAGGGATGGGCTGGTGGCTATGTGGCCAAGTTGCTGAGGCTGTGGAAGTCTGGCCCACAGATGGAGGCTGTAACCTGAGGCTTCCTGGGGTCCTTCCATGCCAGAGTCTGTCCTGCCAAGGCCTGACATGCTCTGCTGGACCCTGCTTCCTCCTCTCTCCCTCTACACAATCATGTCCATGAGACCTCAAGGGTGGGTTAGGCCTCTGCTGGAGAACAGACTCCAGTCAGCCCCACCCGTCCATCTTCTCCACAGCCACAGTGAGCGTTTTTCAGCACTTGATAGCGCTCCAGTCCTCTTGGAAAAGGGGCAAAGCATAGGCTGGGGTTCCTGGTCCATGCTTAGCACCCCAGTCCAGGCTTACCATCCAATACTGCAAAGTGCATGGGTTCAGTCACCCTGCCCTCAGCTCCTTTCCCAGCACTCCCTGCTTGGCTAACCTTCCCTCAATCCTTTAGTCTCAGACCAAAGAAGCATTCCCAAGCCACAGGCTAGAATAGAGATGTCTATGAGCACACCCATGACCCTCTCTATGTCTGTTCTGACCCGGCCGTCAGTTTTCTATTCAGCTCCAGACCCCAGCAAGAACAACATGGTCTCACTTGTAGATGGGGCCTGGATCACACCTGGATAAGGTCCCTGTGGGTGAATTTGATCTGTTCGAATGCTCTGGTAACTTCTGTGAAGAGGCCATGTGAGGCATTCAGGGCTGGAGAAGACAGAACTGGAGGTCTGGCTCACAGAGCCCCAGGCTTGTGTTAGTACAGGGTTATATCTAAGGAAAGCTTCATTCTGGTGCTGGGGCCGGCATGTGGAGTTCTTAGAGTAAGATATTTTCACCACACTCCCCGTATGTCATTATATACCGCCCAGCATGGGAAAAGGCTGCATCAAAGGGGGTAGCAGACATTTCCAGGTTTCTACTCTTCAGTGGTCCAACAGCCTCTGCCCTCTGCCTCCCACCCACCCCAGGGTGCTCTGAGTTAGGAATGGCAGCCACACTTTCTCGGAAGCCAGCGTGACCCATGCAGACCCTGGGAGGTGTGGAGCGGGGAGCGGGGTGGTACTTACTCTCCAGATGGTCCATCTCCACAGCCACCAGGAAGGCCCATTCATAGTAGCATTTGGCCTGCTGGGGGAGGGCCCGGCGCGTGCACAGCTGGCCCAGCCACAGGAGAACCTGAGTGAAGTCCCGGCCACACACACCACTGGGCAGCTGGGAGAAGCGCCCCACAGCCTCCCGCAGGTAGTGTTGGGCCAAGCTACGCGCACCGGCTTGCAGGCACAGGGCCCCAAAGTTAGCCAGGACTACTGCCTGGCTCTGCCGGTGACCCTGGCTGTAGGCCATGTGCAGAGCTCGGAAATAGCCTTCGGCAGCCTGCCGGGTCCTGCCCATCCTTTTCAGGGCCATGGCTGCCATGTTGGTCATCACACACTCCTGGTCCTTGTTGGCCACAGCTGCGTCTGAGACGGACTTCAGGATGTCCGTAGCTACTAAGGTCTTCCCACAGAGCATGTGCAGCCAGGCAAGCGCCACCAAGCGGTCCACGACAGCGTGGACCCCAGTCGCAGTGTCTGCTTCTGCAGCCTGAGACATGAAGGCAATGGCCTGACTGTGCTGCTGATGGTGGCTGTACAGCTGAGCTAGACTGGCATAGAGAGGCCCACACAGTGCCTGTCCCATGCCCGGAGTGAGAGCGGCCAATGCCTGCCTGAGGTAGTAAGCAATCTGGGAGGGGAGGTGGTGGCTTGCTCTCCTTTGGCTGTTTGGCCCAGGAGCATTCTGGAGTACCAGGTCCACACTCCTCAAGGAGCCGGCCAATGAGCACCTAGTCCACAGTGAGGACACCCTGAGGCAACTCAGTGCCAAGTGGGGCAGGCACTTCCGGCCATAGATGTCCGCCAGGAGCAGGTAACAGTCCTCAGGCCATGAGGCCTGCGGGGTCCCCACATCCCTGTTGAGGCGAAGCAGTCTCTCCAGGTAGGGCAGTGCCTCCTCAGGTTGCTTGAGGTGGGTGTAATGCCTGGCCAGCAGGAAGCAGGCCCGGGCCTCAGCCTGTGGGCTGAGGCCACAGATGGCCCTGCGCAGTGCATACTTCAGGAGCTCAGCATCTGTGCTGTATGCATGGCCGGGCGTCCCCAGGAGAAGGGCTGCAGCTTTGGGTGCCACCTGCACACACTTCTCCCCATTCTTCTGCTTCAGATACACGGTAGCCAGGCTGGTATAGACTGCCGCCACCAGGGAGAGGTCCCCAAAAGTGCCCTCCAGAGCCCCCAGTGCTTCCTCAAAGTACACCCGGGCCTGGGATAGCTTGAGTTTTCGAGCACACAGCCGCCCCAGCAGAAGGCAGAGCCTGGCCAGGGCCATGCCCAAATTGACTTTCTTGGCAACTCCTCGGGCCTGTGCCAAGCGTCCGGCCAACTCCTCTTCATCATCAAAGCCACAGAGTGCAGTGCCCAGCCAGGGAAGCGAGATGTCATACAGGCCCCGGAAGTGGGCCTCATAACCAGGGGCGTTCAGGACCTGCAGCAGTGAGTCTGGAGGCTCAGGGTCTGTCCAGTCATCCTCAGGATCCAGGCAGAAGGGGGGCTCCTCAGTGTCTGGTGTACTTACTCTGCTGGACACTGCTCCAAGGCTCCAGGATACTGGGTCTTCAGGGTGGTCAGGGCAGGCCTTGCACCGTTCTAGAATGTCTTTTACCATGTGCAGAGTCTCATGTGGTTCTGGGTTCGGGTGATGTAGAGACATTTCTAGAAGTCACAGAAGGCCCAGCTGGATTAGCTTTGGACCTGAGTCCCGACTATCCCATCTCTGCCCCCACCTACTATTCCCCTAGCCTCATGTTCTGGATGACACTTTCCTACCCTGATTCCAGAGCACTGGAGGCTGAATCAGGATCAGTCCTGACTCTTCTTGTCAACTTTCCTACCCAGCAGCCCCCTCTCCTTGACCTGCCCTTGGACAGCAGTGCTCAGAGACCCTACATGTCAGAGTATGGGGTGGCTTGCAGATGGCTTTAGAAAGAACTGGAAGCCGCCTAACCACCTGACCCACAGTCAGAGTCTGGCCGCAGGTGTGTGTTTCTGCAGGCCCCTCAGACTCTAGAAGCCATGAAATCTCTGACAGCCATTGGCACAACTACTAAGCATGGGCTCAAAGGCTGCCACATAAAATGGACGAGGTTAACCGGGCTGTATGGATCATCGCTCAGTGACAAACAGTGTACCTAAAATGCATATGGCCTGGGTTCAATCCCCAGCAATACACACACACACACACACACACACACACACACACACACACACACTCACACTCACACACTCACACAGGAGAAGGCAGACAAAACTAATGACAATGATTGACAGTGAGGCTGAGGTCATTGGCCTTAGCTATACCATGGGAAAGGGACAGAGTCTCCTTGGGGGATGATCCCAGGGAAGGTTTACAGATTGGCCATTGAGCACAATCTACCGCCACCTGCTATCAGGACCTAGTCCTCAGATGGGCTCAGATCCAAAGCCACACCCCTCCATGGGGCAAAGCAGACACCTATTTCCTACTGGGAAAACACAAGCTTTACATGGAGTTATTTGAAAGGCAATGAGTGAACAGAGGCTCTGGGGCTCCTCCACTGGGATGAAACGGCCTCTTTGTTCTCAAGTTTGATAGTTAAAATGCTCAAAACATGTGCTGGAGAGATGGCTCCGTAGTTAAGAGCACCTGCTGTTCATCCAGAGGACACAGGTTTGGTTCCCTGCACACATGGCAGCTCATAACCATTTTTAATTCTAGTTCCAGTGGGGATCCAGTGCCCTTTTCTGGCCTCCATAGGCACCAGGCACACATGCCATGCACATACATACACGCAGACAAACACTTATACACATAAAATAAAAATAAATAAATCTTTAAAAAAATATGCTCACACAATCTGAAGCCAGGTGTGGTAGTGCACACTTATGGTTCCAGCACTTGGAAGATCAGGTGGTCAAGATTCTCTTGTGCTACACAGTGTGTTTGAGGCCAGCCTGAGACCACTATCTGCTGCTGCCTCCGCCCTGAGTTCATACCTGGTACCTGAGACTGAGCCGTGGGTAGAGGACCCGAGCCACAGGGCACTACCTACCTTGTTGCTCCAGGTGCTCCCCCTCAGCTTCTTCTAACCAGTCTAGGAAAAGGAAAAGAGAAGCAGTCACTCGTCTACCTGCGCCCCGTGTCCCGCCTCATGGGGCCAGGTGAAGGCAAGCTCTCCGGTCACCAGCACCTACGACGACGACGATCAGGGCCAGAGAATCCATGTTCTCAGATGTCTCCAGGCAACGATGGAGCACATGTCTAGCCCTGGTGCCCCATCCCCACACGCCTCCTGAGGATGCCTGTGATCCTTGTCAGCTCCAGGGCAGGCAGGGCACAGCTGCAGAACAAACCGGGCTGATTGCTCTTCACCCAGGGTGGCACTCGAGCCTGATTCCCACCTCCTTGGGTTGGCACTAACTGCCTACTGGATTGCCATAGCAACCAAATGAGGAAAAGAGCGGAAGAAGACATAAAAACTAGGAAGTTATGACATCAGGCAAAACTTTGAGGCTTATCTAGCGGAGAAGAATTGCATTTTGGTAGTTTCGGTCCTGGGGTTCTAGAGACCAAATGCCTCAGGCCAACCAACAACCATGGAGCCAGTTCTGTCTGGAGCTGGGAGAAGTGACTCTGACCGGCACTGGCAGAGGGGCCAGCCTTGTACTGGTAAGGGTGCTGGTCGTATCCAGTGGGTGCCCCAGGCTTCCCCCGCACTCAGAAAGAAGCTAAGGGCTCAGTGTGTCATCTGGTGCCTGGGACAGTGGAGATAGGTTCTCTCAGCAGCGAGGGCCTCAGGACTTCCTTCTTTTGTTACCAGCTCCTGATGTCTTTGGATGCTGATCCTGGTTGCCTGCACCCAGACCTGAGGGCTCATTCTTGGCTTGTCTTTCCCTGCTCCCTGGTGGGGCTTTCACTGTTTCTTTGGGGATGCACTGAGAGATGAGGTGTAGTTGCAAAGGGAGGGGAGGAAAGGGTCTCTGAGGAGCTTGGAAAGAGTCAGAAGCACCCAACTAGCACCCAACTCTCTTGAGACTAAGTCACTAATAGTGACTTAATGCTGGTAGGGCAGAGTGCAACCATCACGTGCGGCCTAAAGCAGACCACTGGGCTCTACCCGGTTGCAAAACATTTGGACCACACCCTTCATCGAAGTTCCTGCTCTTCCAGGAATCTGCCCTGAGAAGACTCTAGGTTAATATGACTCAGTCAGCACAATCTTGATGTCTCCAACAGCTCACAGAGAAAATAGAGGTGCCACACGCTCCTCACACCTACCCAGGCTGCATGTGGTGCACACATCTGTGCCAGATGTCCTGCTCAGGAGCCGCCGAGCATCCTCATCTGAGAAGTAGCCCTCACTGCTGAAGAATGATCTTTCTTCCTCACTGAGGAAAACTGCACTTTCCAGGCTGGGAAGACAAAAAAAAAAAAAAAAAGAAAAGAAAAGAAAAGAAAAGAAAGAAAATGCCATATTTCGAAGAACTAATTCTCTCAAAGCCCAGGAGGCCCCGGGGTGAGTGGGCAGAATGGAATCCGTCCAATGGAGTTGCTTGCCTGCAGGTTAACTGAGTATACTGTCATTCCAGAACTCTGGAGCAGAGCCACGGGTCAGCTGAACTCCCTCCTGTAAGAACCAAGTGGCTCACTCCATTGCATTTTCTTCTCCCATCTTACAGAGGACACTGCCCCCTGGGAGCTGTGTTCTCTTTTGTAGGATGAAGACCTCCAGATTCAGAAATCATGATCAACAGCCATTTATCTCTACAGTTGAACTTGGGGTTCTTTTTGGATTGTTTTTTTTTTTTTTTTTTTAACATAAGTCAAAATTTCACAGCAAGATCCATTTCTTCTCCTTCATTCAACTGCTGGCCATGCTCAACCACTGTGGAGATCCTAAATATAAACAAAGCCTGCCTACCTGGCGTGGTGGCCTTTAATCCCACCCAGCACTCAAGAGGCAGAGGCATGAGGATCTCTGAGTTCGAGACCAGCCTGCTCTACAGCTTGAGTTCCAGGACAGCCAGGGCTGCACGGAGAAATCCAGCCTCAGAAAACAAACAACAACAAAACCCAAATCCTGCCCTTGAGAGGACCCTTGTTGGGCCCAGGATTAAGAAAGACTTAAAGTGGACTGGAGAAACAGCTCAGAAATTAAGAGTAATTACTACTCTTGTAGAGGGTCTCTGAGTTTGGTTCCTAGACACAACCATCTGTAACACCAGTTCCAGGGAACCCATTGCCCTCTTCTGTCCAAGCATCCATTTGGTGCACAGACCGACATATATGCAGGCAAAACACTCATACACGTAAAATAAAATAATCTCTAATTTTTTTAAAGAGGTTTAGATTATAAAGATCCCGAGAAGGTGAGTGCCTAGGCTGATTCTTGAGCCCCACTTGAACGGCCCACTGTGAAACCACCATTCTTCCCCAGTACTGAACACAGGACAGGGCTCATGTGGCCATGAAGTCAGGCAGAGGACACAGACAGGGACAGAGGGACAAGAGAAGAAGAGAGATGGAGGAGGTGATTTTGCTTACAGGAGTAAGTTAGCAGGGCGATGTGAAACTTTAAAATGCACCTTCTATGAATCATGGAAACCACACCCAGCCCTTGGGCCTCCTCACAATGAGCCGCTGCTTCGGAAGCTCTGGAAAAGGTGGCGGAAGATAGTTGGGGTGGAGTGAAGCAGGTGCCACCGCAGTGAGTGTGAAACGCATTCTGGAATCATCTTTGGCTGGGAACAGCATGGTGGTGATGTGAATTTCTTGATTTCTGACATTGGCCCTGGGGTTATACTTGAGATCCTGGCTTTAAGAGCCGCGTACTGCAATGGGGTAAAGGACCATGAACTGCATAACTCATTCTCAGAGGGACTGAAAACAAATGGGAGGAGGAGAGAGAAAAGAGGAAGCAACCAAGAGAAGCTGGCCTTAGCCGTCAGCAGGTAAGGGATGGGATGTTGCTGTGTGCTCCTACCTTCTCTGTAAGTCTGAGATTACATCAAGAGAGGAGAAAAGGAGAGCCAAGATGGGAGACCCCAGGTTCAGGGCAGGAGAAGTGTCAGGAAATATCTGAGTGACAGAGACAGAGACGTGCATTCACTTGCTGGGAAAGATGATGCCGCCATCCCCAAGACCCTGGGGAGACGGGGAGAATGGACCAGACCCCCTCCCTTCCAGCCCTGACTTTTGCTAAGTTCAGAACCGTTGAAGTTACCAGGATCCCACACCTGCCATGAGGTCAGGGGCAGAGGAAGCACTGCCTGGAGAGCTGTGCTATCTCTGTAATGACAGACCAAGACACAAGCCAGGAGCCACACCGCTGTTTCAAAGACCCAGCTGAGCTAATGAGGTTACCGTGTGAAGTGACTTTGCCCAGTACAGAAAGGGAGAGCCCCAAATTCTCTGTCCTGGAGCTGGGTGGAGAGTCTGGGGAGGTCACCCACAAGGGGTGTAGATAGACTGTGTCCCCATTCCGCATGCATGCTGACATTCTGATGGGGTACCAGAAAAATGCTGCTCTAAGTATGATCAGAACACAGGTCCAGCCAGTGTCTGCCGGTAGACTGACAGGTTCGTGGTGGGGCGCTTTAAATCAGGGGATAGAAGGGAGAGGATTCATATGGATGGCAGCAACCTTCGAAAGTGCGTCTGAGAGTTGGCTATGGTATCCAGTCTCCAGCAAGGCCATTGAAACACTTCTAGGCATGGCTACGGAGGGTACAGGAGAGGACAGCGTTCTTTGCATACACCTGTATCTCCAGGCTCTTCGGCTGACGTCTTAACTAGGCCAAGTCCAGGGAAACCAGGAACTGACCAATGGTAGGCTCAGCTAGACTCACTGGGCACTCCCCAATCACTCCCCACCCACCACTGTCCAAGGCTATACAGAGTTAGTCCAGAAATGACCAGCGCACTCACTCCCCTGAAGGATCCCTCATCTGGAGCAGGTGCAAACACAGCTCTCTCAGGGACGGAACAGTGCCAGGGGTTAGTGATTAGGGATGGGATTACAGCCTGGCAGGGTTCCAGAGAACCAGGTGACAGGGAAGAGTCGCCCACATCTGTTCAGAGCTAAGGAAGGCTGAGCTGCCTTGTGCAGCTGGCCTGGGGGGTGGGGGTGGGGGAGTGGGGGGGGAGTGACGGCAAATGGGATCTGAGGCCGTGAAGACCAAGTCCAGAAAGCTTCACGGGGCTTTATGTTGAAGGGGGGACATGAGGAACCCTCAAAATGTCTGTGCCCCTGGAACCTGGGAAGAAGGCAACCAGTTTGAGAAAATGAGTCTTCGTGACGGTTACTAGCTAAGCTGAGGCCGGATGTACAGTATGACATCAAGTGTCTCACAAACAGACATGGCTGAGGAGCCACCAGGAACCTGAATGATTCAGCCAGAAGCCAGGGAGCTCCGCCCAGGCCAGTGGGCTCTGGGCTCAGCAGGAAGGTGTACTCCCCAGAGCCACAGCCACTCAGTGGCTCTACCTTGGCTTCAGGCTCCCACAATGGAGGTTACATCTAGCATGTGGCACTTTTCACCAGAGCATGGAGGACTGGCACTGTGAATGGGCACCCTGGACAGTCACACAGTGCCCTCCGGTGGCACCCTGGAAGGGCTGAGTCAGGCTCCGTGGAGGAGGGGAGGGAGGAGTTGCCCGGGACAGTGCCCAGGTGGCTCCTGAGAGGCTAATGGAGGGTGGCAGGGTCCCTGCAGGAGCAGTTTTGGGGTTCAGGAAAGGGGCCTCTGCCACTCACTCAGATGCCGAGCCCTGCATGCTGACGAGGCCAGTCCTCACAAAGCCCACCTGGCCAGAGGCCACGTGCCGGCCCACACACCAGGGCAGGCCAGGCACCTGGGCGCCGATGATCTCGATGACATCACCAACACAGAAGGACATCTCTTCGGGCCCTGAGCCCTGGAAGTCAGCTACTGCAGAGGCCAGGCCAAGCCCTGAAGGGAGAAGGCCATCTGGTCAGATCTGAGGCCCTGTGGACAGACAGGGTAGCCAGCCCTCAGGCACCTGCTGGTGTCCCTAACATGGCCAGAGGTGCGTGAAATGAACCCTGGCTCCTGAGGTCTGAGGAGCTGGGCCTCTTTGTGGTCCTCAGAGGGGCTGTTTCATCCTCATACCAGATGCGCCACTGAGGCTGACACTGATGAACTCAGCCTGAGGCCACCAGCCTCCAGGCACAGGACTCTGCCTCATGCAACTTGGACCTTTGGCTCTCTCATCACTCACAGGGCTCTGTGGTCATGTAGCAGGCACAGGGCCCATCCAAACACCAGCTGGTTCCACGAGGGGCAGAGACATATGCCCCCACCCCCACCCCACGCTGAGCTGAAGGGCAGCCTGCAGGACTAGCTCCTCATGAGGAAGGCCTAGGACAGGGCCAGAGAGCATATCCATCCTCCATCCTCCCCGACAGATTCGAGGCCAGTCAGCCAGTCAAGCCTAGGGTCTTCCGATGAGCCATTCTCAATGAGGTATCCTGTGATGTCACATTCCTGGCTCTATGGGGTGTGAGAAGAGTTCCAGCCATTTCCCCAGATGCTGGGCAATTTAGTGGGGACCTAAATCTCTCTGAGCTTTAGATAATTCTGAGTATTGTAGTAGAGATTCTGGCCTCCTCTTCTGACTTAGGGAACATTCAGGACAAACGCAGAAACTTCCAGAATACTAGTCCCTGCCGCTTTCTTCTGCTGCCTCTCCCCCAGGGAGGGAAGTCTGATACGCACCCATCAGCTGAGCATCAGGCGTCCCAGGTCCATCCATGGATTCATCGATGGGATCCCATGGAACCCTGAGAGTCCACCTGGAGCGGGGAGAAGAGGCCTGTGCTGTAGTCTTAGACTGGGGACAGGTGTGTCCTATAGAATGCTCAGGAGCAGCAGCCCTTGGGGACTCACATGAATCCCACCCCTCCTTCAACATAACTGCCCAGGTGTAGGGCCCTGAGGCTGATGTGTGTGGTGCTGCCCAGGCTGGGTGCCTCACCCTAGGGGATACTGCCACCCCTGTTACCATGGGCCCTGCAGACCTCCCTA
>CABHPP010097530.1:0-17531 GCA_902168425.1 Peromyscus attwateri | reverse complement strand
GTCATGAAGCCAGGGCTCATTTAACAGTGGCCCTGAGTGACGTAGCTTCAGGAAAAAAAAAAACTGTGTACAACATGGATAACCTTCAACACCAGGTAATCAACAGCGTTACTTTCCAACTGGCTCTACTGTGTGTTCTCTTACTCTGTAGGGTAGCGTTATCTCCCACTATTGTATGTTTTCCTAAGCCGAAGTCCGCAGGGAGAAACTCTCTGAAGAACAGGGGTTTTGACATGGGAAGGGCAGGCAGTACTCTGTGTCTTTGTGTAGTGGAAAGGGAAGCCTGACCCGCCTGGTATACTTGATGGCCCCCAGGGCTCTCCTTCTCCTCTCTAGGTCAGTGGTAAAGCACCAAGAGTTACCTTCTTATCGCCTATAGAACAGCGTGGGCAAGAAATAGCCTAGTAAGGTTTCCAGAAGGGTTCTCTGATCCTTGTGAAAACAGAGAAGAAATGTAGAGTATCCTGACATGCTTGGTCTCTCCTTCCCATGGCCTGCATCTTAGGCTACACTAGTCAAAGAGAGATAACCTCAAAAGACAGCTCAAGATGCTGGCCTCCATTGCTGCCTAATCTTGCTGGAGACTGAGAGGTGGATATCTCTGTCCAACACTAAGGGACAGACCTAGCACTCCATAAAGAACACTGAGGTGCTTAGTGGCTTGTCAGGCCAGCGAGTCTCTCTCAGAGGTGCCTCAGCTGCCCTCAGTAAGAGCACCTGGTACCTGGAGGCCTGCAACACTCTGAATAGTGAATTACCTTATCCAATGGGAGGGCAGTCTCCCTTCCTAATGGGTCTCAGATTCAAGGACAGACAGCAGGTCCTGCAGAAAAGGAGGAGATAAAATTACATTTGCAAGTGGAGGGCAGGAGGCTTAAGAAGAACTACTGTGTTTAAACCAAAGGTGTTTGTCTGTTTGCTGGGTTTTGAATTATCTGAATTCCTTTAAGAAAATATACCTCTCCCTGGGGATTTGGTTCCAACATTCTGACTTCAAACTCTAAGAAGATCAAACACTAGGCAGATGGTAGGGTTGGAAACCACCACTCCCCAGGATGCTAAGGAGAGACCTACTTTTCCTTTTTTTTTTTTTTTTTTTACTTTTTTGTGTGATTTTGTTTAGGAGATGAGGCGAATAAGATAAGCCAGGGGTAAAAATGACACAGCATTTTTGAATACATTAAATCCAGAGAGGCAAATGAAAAACTCGCGGCTTAGAAAGTCCTTAATGACCTCCTAATTTTGCAAATAAAGACAGTGAAATTCAAGAAAGGAAGTAAAGTTGCTCAAAGTCACACAGCTGAGCCTGATACCAAGGTCTAGGGCAGAGGCAAGATGCCCAGTAAGTCTGACCAGCCTAGACCCAATGGAGGAAAACAACACATTCTTTGTACAAAGGTTAGCCGAAATAGAATTTCTGATTCCAAAAGGAGATTAAAATCACTGTGTGCTAGTTGGAGTTGGGGTAAGACAGATGAAGCAGGGGGCAATGATTGACAGCAATTGAACTAGATAGCGGAAGAAAGGAGCAGCTACCTGCAGAGGGAGGAAAGGCAAAAGCCTGGTGAAGCACTAGCCTTGCCCTCAGATAATGACCATAACTATCGAACACTGCTCATTGACTCTGCACAGCTGACTTCTTCCCCGGAGGAACTTATATTGCGTGATTGTGTGATGTGATGGCTTTGGACCATGGATCACGTATATAGAATTGGCTTGCAAAGCCTTCTGGAATCTTCAAGTAAAAACCATATCTCTGAGCACTGTCTGAGCCCTGTCTCCACAGTTTACCTAAAAGAATGGTGTCCCTTATTCTCTTCTGAAACTTGGACAGCACAGGAAACTTCTAGTCTTTGGGAAAGCTCTGCAAAACTGTGCTCGTTAAGTTGATGCCATGGGTTTTTGCAAAGCCCTTCAACACAGTGTCCAGCAAGTCAGTGGCTCTAAGTTGACATTTGGGAAGGGAGAAAAGCTCACAGTGAATCTAGGTAAGTGTGGGAGTATCTAACCTTCTTTTTTAATGTGATTTGAGATCCTTTTTGCACCAACTAATGGGCATGTGGCTTCTTGCCCTATGTCTGCCAAGATTCAGGTCCAGTCAGTTTAAAAAAAAAAGGAAGAAAAGTACCTGATCCACCTGCAAGTGGATAGAGCTTTGTCCAAATTCCCACAGGATCACTTAACAACCCCATCCTACCCCCTAACCCCCACATCAAACTGTCTAGCAGCTCTTCTGTGCCCTGCATGCCCTGCTGGTCTTCAGGTAAAGAGAGAACTCCAGAATTCTACAATTTCACAAGGGTTTCCAAACTTTTAGGACTTTATTTTAAGAAAGGTCATGGGCAATGCAGTTGACATGGAGGAAAATAATGATGAGGGTTTGTTAAGCATCTGCTACATGCTTCCTCCGCATCATCACACTTAATCCTGAGGTGGCTCTGAGATCAGTAGCATTACAATCCTCATCTTAAAGACAACGTCTCCTGTTGTCAAAGATGCTTGAGGGGCAAAGTAATTTCATCAAGTCCCTGCAGTAAGAAAGAGAACTCAAGGACCAGGAGGAGTGGTGTAACCTATGATCTCAGCACATGGGAGGCAGAGGCAGGAGGATCACTGCAAGTTCAAGACCAACCTGATCTAGATTGGGAGTTCTAGACTAGCCAGGGCTACATAGTGAGACCCAGACAAAGGAAAAAAAAAAACTTAAATGAATAAAAATTGAATCAACAAAAAAAGGAAGGAAGGACTTGAAACTTAGCTCACAACATTCAATACCAGAGATGGATGTTTCTTACTGAAATTGTGTCTGGGGGAAAGTCAATGGCGCTTCACTCTCTGTAGTTATAAAACCAGAAGTGTGTCTCACAGACAGCCCAGGATTGACCAGACAGAATACTGCCACCCGGTCATAAACTTCTAATCTCTATAGCACCATTGACAAGCTGTTGCCATTCTCCCACTTTACAGACAGGGAAACTGAGGTAAAAAGCAAGTTGAAGCACTTGTCTCTGACCCCAGAGCCTTGAGCTCCTTCAAATTAACTGTAACTGCCAACCAACTGGGTTGATCACTCACCTAATTAATAAGGCCGTGATCCAATAGGTTCTTAGGTAAAAGAGCGATCAAATATTTTCCATTGTCCTACTCAGAACTAGGCATGTAGTTGCACAATTGCACAGCACCATGATTCTGCCTTTGTCCTGCCCCTGGGAGACTTGGTGGAACTCTGGCTCCTGGCAGGTGGCAGAACAGTCGAGGTAGTATTTGTAAAGCAGTTGGTGGGTGTGTGAATCAAGGAGGATCTGAGAAGCTCATCTTTGGGAAGGGGACAAAACTGACCGTGAGCTTATGTAAGTTTTCATGTCTAATGTTTCAAATTTCTCTCTGGAACCCTGGTATGCAAATTTTCTATTCTGTCTTATAACCCAAATCCACACCATAGCAATCCTGTTAACTGATTTCAATCCAAACCATTTCTGGTGTGTTCCTGCCACATGCAGGATACTACCTTTGACCCTCCATGTTATTTACCCAAGAGGCATGAGGAGAATGGCACTGGACCATTGCACTAGGAGTCGGGCTACTGTACAGGTGATTTTTAGAATTGCAATTGGTGGGATTTTCCCATGGAACCAAAAGAAAATCAGCCTACTCTTTGGGCTTCTATTTTTCTCTCTTAAGATGAGAGAGAGGGAGGAGAAGGAGTTTGGGCCTCTGTGTTACAAGGCAGGCAGCAGTAGGGGATGGATGCTAACACGTTCCCAGAAAAGTGACCATAACTACACAGAAAAGGGGATTTGTGGATTATCCATTGCTCCTCCTTATCCAATGCTGGCTTTGTCGGGGAGGTTTCTAGACCCACAAGCAAACACTGATGCTTCAGGGGAAGCTTGGACAATGGAGTTTTTGTAGAGTCGTGTGTCATTGTGTGACTACTGGAGCCAACAATAAGCTGACATTTGGAAAAGGAACAATTCTGAGTGTCACACCAGGTATGTTTTGATGACAGTTACTTGTTCCTAAGCATTAAACCATCACCTGTAGAAATTCAATGAGAAACAACCAAGTTGCCACTTACTAGCATCTTTCACTGTGTTGCTAACTGGTCACTGCTGTGTACTAACTGGGTCCTCCTGGAATGTTTGCTTCCTTGCCTGGACTGAGTTCTGTGCATCAGGGGAGACCCTATTGATATTCTCTCACTTCTGTACTCTTGCTGACAAGCTGGCCACTGGGCATGCAAAAGGATTCTTAGGCCAGGCCTATTAACCCTTTTCCTCACCCCACAAGGCCAGAAGGATGCTTTGAATGCTGCCTCACTAGTCTCAAAATGAACCTAACTTCAATTAACTTCAGTGTTGCTGAAATGTTGCTTTGTGAGACAATTTCTATTTTCTACACCAATGGAAGCTCATTCCAAATAATTATTTAGGGGTTAACATTGCCTCATAATTCCAAAATACCAGCTACCCAACTGGGTATCTCAAAGTAAACCCACTCGCATGGCTGAAAGGCCAGAATCAGGATATCTTCCTAACCGCTGTGTCACCTCTATTAGACCTCCCCTAAGTCCTTCATGCCTAAAACAGCATCAAGTAGAAAACCATTCCCATGCTGGCCTGTGTGTCTCGTGGTTCACAGGAGCTCAAGGAGCAAGGCCAGCTGCTCCATTTCCAGACTGGAACTGGCTATTTAGAGCTCTCCAAGTACTAGAAATACAATCAGGAAAAAAATATACAACTCTGCTTTATTTATAATTCTCATCCTTCCCAAGGAACTGTTTTACATTCTTTCCCAATAGTGCTACAGTCTTCTTTCTTTCGCTTCCTCTATTTGTGAAGATGAAATATCAGCTGAGGTTCAGAAAACATCCCTGAGATCTACCTTAAGCTTTCCCTGCCAGAGGGGTTCTAAAAACGATAGGAAACTGACATTTGAGAAGTAGATTAAAGAGGAAATCCAAATTAATCCCAAGGACTGATGCTCAACAGATAGCTCCTTAGACACAGCCCTGTCAATCCTGTGAGCCCCGTGGCCCAGTTGCCTGGACTGCCTATTTGGTCTTGCCTGGAACAGTCATAATAATATGTTCCTCCCAGACCTGTCTTGAGCAGACAGAAATGTCAGTCTCTGGCCCTAAAAAAGTCCTTGTGATTTGTTTTGTTTCGGTAATTTGTCATTCTGCACAGTGTTCTGGAAGTAATAGAAAAGTGCATTAGGGAGCTCCCGAAATGGAAATGAAATGGAAATTTAGATCGTAAATATATGACTGCAGTAAATAGATAGCAAGAAAAAAGATGAAGCGATTAGAAACTTAGCACATCTCTCTAACCTAAAGGGGTGTTTCTATAAATAGTTTGAAACTACTAAAGAGCGACAGGAGTTGGGGAGAGGCGAACAGATCTTCTCCTAATCCTCTCCCGGTGCACAACTAGAAACAGAGCAGAGAAGGGTGCCGTGTCTTGTTTCAAGGCTGTAAGGCATATGGGAAGGCCCTCTGGGGTTGATTTTGAGGACAGCTCCCTGTTAGTGACAATGACCTGCCCGTGGGTTGGGGAGGATGGAAGTGTTCAGAAATAAATCCGCCTAAGCACAGAGGGACTAGAGGGTTTCTGGGAACAGGCTCCTCCCTGGCTTCTCCATGTGCCTTTTAACCTTTCCTGTCTTAGAGCGGGGTATTGAGTCCCCGAAGAGGAGGCCCCAGAGTCAGTCCAGAAACTTGAAGTAGGAAGCCAGCTTAACTTCACTCGGCAGACTTTTAAGTGTAAAGACTCCTTTAATCCAACTGTTTTAGGGAAAGCTCTGTAAAGGCTGGATGAAGGATGAGAGGAAAAGAGGTTAAAAATCTATGAAGGGGAGAAAAATAAAGATGTTAAATGTCTGACAAAGGAACTGAAGTTTCCAGTACATGTCTACAACCAGTAAAGGGGACTTTGTGAAGGACAAGATGAGCACAGGCAGGGAGGTACAGCTTCACCCCTCCTTTCTGTGAGGTTCCGGCCATTCTCCACAGCAGACCTGACTGCTAGGAACCTGACCTGGCTTCTTCAAGAGAAGAAAGAGGCTTGGCTGGACAGTGTGTATACAAGCTTTGTAAAGCTGTGTGATGAGTGACTTCTAGAAGCTGGTGTGTGGGTAAGGGAAAGCTGACCCTAGTGAATATGGAGGCAGAAGCTGCTGCTAGGTCTCCATGGCCATCATTCTAGGCTGTGTCCTCCAAACTCTGCTGGAAAGACACCACATGGTTTGCCTTCTCCTCCAGAGAAGCAGGCGAGGAAGGCTGGGCAAGTCCTCAGCCTCATGTAATATGCGCGTCCCTGGCCTCTTCCTCTTCTGAAATCCATTTCCCGTGGACCAGAAACCAGTGAATTGATTATAAGTAATTCAATAAACAACAGAGAAATCGTGACCCCAAAAGTGCCATAAACTAGAAACTACATGAGCACCGAGCAGGAGAAAACAATTAGGAAGGAAGAGAAAGAAAGGGCTCACCAAAATGAAGGTGGCAGCTTAGTCATCAAAAGAGCAATAAAAAATCGTATTTAAGACTTCACGATATATATATATATATATATATATATATATATATATATATATATACAGCCATTAGCCTCTAGAAGCCTGGGTCTTGCCTGCTGTGCTTCTTCCAGATTTACCCTCAAACAACCTGCAAACCTGTAGTGCAGAGCAGGAATGAGAGCAGCCAGGGCCCTTCTGCAAGAGCAGCCCTAGTTCCTGTTTTTGTAAAGCCTCCCCGGGCTGTGGGAACAGTGGAAGCAGCAGCTACAAACTGACCTTTGGGAAAGGAACTCTCTTAACTGTGAATCCAAGTAAGTGTGAAGGGGTTGGCAGAAGGAGACCTTCAGATACTTCTCTTTCAAAGAATTGCCCCTCCAAAGCATTCCAGCTTAGCTTCTAAATCTGAATGGATTTATTCTGGAGAGATGGTGCCCAACGCCACTGTACAAAGACTAAATTGCCTCTAGCCAAAAATATCCCAATTATTCACCTTAAATGAAATTATTGGTACTGTGAGGCAAATTGAATCCAGAGGGATTCGACTAAGGCCAGAGAGGATTTTCCAGAAAGATTGAGAGAAAATTGCCATGTTGTGATTATGCAAATTTAGTGAACCAAAAATAATGTAGATACTAACACTTACCTCCAAAATAATGTGGGGCCCTGTAATTTCATTAACTAGTGATGGGGATTCTACGGCCTGATTTTCTTTTTCTTTTGCCTTCTTGTTCTTTCTCTTAAAGGAACTGTCCTCAGTCCCTCCTGGAGTACTGGAGATCTCTGCAGGAGAGACTGTCTGGTTCCCTGGGCAGAGCATTTAATCCCTGTTATTTTTTGTAACAAAATTAATAATTCAGCCTCTGCCTAGTTAGTTTACTTGAGACTGGAGGACTCTGTCCATCCTCTGAGCTGTGAGAACACAGCAGAGCAGTGTCTGCCTCATGTATTCTCCTGCCCTCCTTCATGAGGATGTGTGTGCACTGAAACAGTTAAAAATTTTATAGAAAAGTCACTGTGGCTGCTATTGACACTTGAAAAATAATCTGTGTTGCTGGTGGGTTTTAAGAACATACTTCAAAACTGACCTGTTTGGAAATTCAGCGAACGTAAAAATAGGAAAACTTTGAAGGCACAAGTCTCCTCTCTGGCATAAGCTGTGTGCCCTGGATGTTGCATAAAAGCCAGATTCCTAGTTTCATTTATTCAGCTCTGTCTTCTGTGATCAAGAAAAGAGCCAAGGCAGGGTGGGGTTGTTGTGAAACAGCCCAGGCAAGGCTCTTAAAAAGAGTGGCTCCAGGAAAGGACACTAATGAGTGATTCAGGGTAAGATGTATGCGGCCATGAGAAGTCAGTGAAGTTCTCTGGCACACAGCTAATGATGTTCCGGGATGCACCCAGGCTGCAGAGCATGCAGCATGGCCAGTGCACTGCTCAGCTGGGGCAGAATCAGCCTGTCCACAGCAACAGAAAGGACGGACAAACGTGGTGCAGTTAAACCCCATGTACTCTGGTAGCTTATCAAAGCAGGACTCCTGGGTAGGCACACAAAGCTGGTGACCAAGCAGTAGGTATTAATTTTGGGTGTCTTGTAAGATTAAGGTAGAATTCTGTGATGGGTTTTCCAGAATGGAGAAGCTAAGACACCCTTCAGCTCTTCAATGGCTTCTTTCTAACAACCTCCACACTTTAAAATGTTGGTAAACCAGCCTAACGATGCAAAGAAAACAGCTGTGAGAGGCAGGCATCCTTCTGGCACCCTGGAAAGTAACTTCACGCAAGGTTCTCCATACAGTGGGCTTTTTGCAGTAACTACAAGGCAAGGCTGGGCCTGACAAACCCATGATGAAATTCTGTTTCCTTCTGTCTGCAGAACACAGATTATTGCCACAGTAGCACCTCAACCCTCCTCAAAGCAGATACATACTTCCTAGCCCCTTTCTCCACCCTCCTAATGACAGTGGGCAAGCCAAAACTTTAACTCTTTACTAAGAAGTAATTGCTAAAGAGATGAGTAGAGATGCTACCATAAACTTACTTAAAAAAAAAAAGTTTAACAGTTTAAAAGTCAAATTGAATTAAAGGACTAAAATATGCCACATAATAAAACCACTGAGTTTTGCTCCTTGCAATTTTCTTGTGGCATCCATCAGACTAGCCAACAACCCCCCCCCCATTCCTATGGTTGTGACTGCCAGCACTAGGAACTTCATTTGATCAAGGAATGGAATTATAACTATCTCATGCAACTGTACAGGAATGTCTCCATAGGGACATCTCAATGACTCCACTGTAGCAGAGCCAGGCCTGCTCTGTAAGGCTGCACACCTCTGCTGTGATCATACGGTCACCAGCTCTTCCCAAGATGGAGAGGCTTCCCAAACAGCTCGTTACATTAACAGACAGTTAACTGGGACAACAGGGTTCAGAGGGAAACTTTCCCCATGAGCTCCCGCTTAGAGTCCATTGGTTCAAGAATAACAGAAAGGTACGCCATGCAAAGGCTCAGTTCAATGTTCTCGTCATTTCCCTCTCCTATGCTGGAACGAGAAGGGAGCTGAGGAGACAGCGTTTCCCAGCACTGGTGTCTAAACCTCATCTAATTCTAGTCAGCCTCCAAATGGCGGAACACTAGCCTCCTGTCTCCTCGTAATCAATTCATTGTCATCAGAAATGTGTGACACCTCGAGGGGAGGGAAGGACATGCCTTGAAAACTGAACAGAGAAATTGTCCTGAAAATGATGTTGTAAAATGGAAATGAGACCTTTAGAAGGGAACACTGAGCAAGAGAAATCAGTAAGCCTCGTTATGAAACCAGAGGAAACAGGGGTGGGAAGCAGGCCCTGGGTGCGGCTGGTCAGTGTCTCTGGACCAAATGTAGGAATGGTCCCCTGACCGTCAGAGAACTATACTCAGCCTCATAGGCCTAGACCTTGCCGGGTGAGTTTATTTTCCCCAAAACTAAAACAGAAAGGGTGTCTGTGGGCCTCGGGGTTCCACCCAGTGTTTTTGTAAAGGCCTCTGTCACAGTGCTAACGCTGGCGCTAACACTGGCAAGCTGACATTTGGACAAGGGACCAACCTCAGGGTCCATCCAAGTAAGTGGAAAAGGACATGGTAGCAGAGTGGAGATTCTGAAGTGTCGTCCCTGGTATCGGGTTTTAAAGAACTATGTGTTGTGTAGGAGCCGCACTTTGCTTAAGTTAACTTACGTTGTTCAAGGTCCTTCGCCATCTTCAGTCTCCTCTAGTCTCTTCCCCTGTGAGAGTAAAGCCGATCCTGACACTAGATAGCTGGGATCTTTACCGCTCTCAGTGCCTTCTCTGGAAGTGGGGCTCTTCCTTTTGGGGGGAGGAGGAAACTCTTTCCAACTGACTCCTCCTGAGTAAGCCATCTTGTGTTTCACGCATTCCCTATCAGAAAGGTCCCCCTTATAGCAGCCTTGAACTCTTCTTAGCACAGCCAAGGCCATCTCCACTGGTGCCCTCCCCAACAAAGAGAGATAATCAGAACAGAGTGTGAAGAGCTATGTCATGGTCAGCTCGGAAGGGTTTTAAATGAAGCAGAGAAGGAAAAACAGACAACTGGATGGGACTGTGAGGTCTCATTTCAAATCCCTCTGTGTCCCCTGCGTGTATCCAACTACATCTATAAATGCAAAACTACAAAAAGAGAGAGAGAAAGAATGGACAGAAAGAAGTGGCTACTGTGTCCATTCCCTATCACCGGAACCACAGGCAAAAAATCACAATTAATTCAAAAGTGTCAGATCCAGGGCTGAAAGCCTTTCTTCTCACGGTAACTTGCACCCTTGCAATAATTAGAGCAGATCGGAAGACTTGGTTCTGGTGTGTTTGCGGCTGGATCCCGCTGGGGAAAGAGGGAAATGGGACTATTTTTGAAGATGCATAAAATTCCTTCTGTCATCTGTCGTAAAACCCCCACTGCAGAGAGATGTGTGACAGTGAGGCAAAGCTAATGTGTGGAAAGAGTCACAAGCTGGAGGGAGAGGCCCAGTTCAGTGTCCTCCACATACCTTTGTTCACTTCCCAGTCCAGGCCTCTTAGACCTTCCTGGTGGGAATCCTAAGGGAGCCAAACAGAAGTGAGTTCAAGAGAGCCTGGAGCTTGGAGAGCGGGGGTGCTTAGAAATAATCAATTCAATGAGTGGCAAGCAGGAGAGGAAACAGTTAAAAAGTAGAAATAGACATTTCAGTGCAGCTTGATAGGACTGGATCAGGAGGAAGGTATCAAAGAGAAAGGTGTCGCCACTACAGTTACTATCCCGGGATCTCTACCAAGGACAGTATCTTCTCACAAAGAGCTGTGTGCCCAGCCCTGTGCCGAAACAGAGAGCTCAGTAGATCCTAAGTGTGTGGAGGACGTATGTCACATGACTCCTTTTAGCTGGCCTTAGCAGCATAGAATCACAGCAGGTGGATGTGAATCGAGGCTGTTAGCAATACTGCTCTGGGGTTCATTGTGGGGTTGTATAAATGTCTCAAATGTGCAAGATACCTCCTAGTAAAGCTGGGCTCTAATGAGCAGAGTCCAGGTTGCAGCAGTATTGCTCATGTTGTTGTGGTGGTGGTGGTGATGGTTGTTGTTGTGGTTGTTGTTGTTGTTGTTGTTGTTGTTGAGTTTCCCCAAACCCAGGAGTATGAGCACCAACCCTGAGAGCTTGACATTTTAGCTCAGGATCCAATTGACTGAAATATGCCAAAGGGGTCTGAAAGGGCAGGAGTGCCTCCAGAGCGTGATCTTTGTTGTTAACTCCCTGGCAGCTGTCATTTCAGCAAAACGCATCCACTTAGAAAGGTCAGCCCTTCATTAGCCAGACAAATGAGAACAACATATTGACCAGAGGTAAGGTGTGGGGAGTTCAGATCTTGGCTTTGGAGAGCCTGGCATTTCTAGCCCTTTAATCACAATGTGCCGGTGAACATATGCTGTCTCCAAGAAGGTAGATCGATGATGCCTGAGGACCTGGTGTCACCAAGCTAGCTTAGAGATGGAAATGAGATACAGATGGAAATGCTGTGGGGCGGAGAAATCACAAAGATGGGAGAAGACAAGGGAGCTTGATGGTGCCTTGAAAACCTGCAGCATGCCAGGGGTTCTAATGTCGCCAGTAAGAACGGCATACTCCTAACAGAGTCTATTCAAAATGTGTCTCCTACTCAGATCCTATAGGCTGAACAGGACCTGAGACGCCTTTTGAAGTTGTATTACAAAAAGCTAGGATCTTTGCTTTTTAAGAGTCACCCGCCAGTTATTGTAAAGGGTTGATTGCTGTGTAACATCCTCGTCCTACAACAAGCTGGTGTTTGGGCAGGGGACATCCTTATCAGTCATTCCAAGTAAGTTTGCATTCTGTCTGTGGACTAGTGGTTCTCAACCTTCCTAACGCTGTGACCCTTTAATACAGTTCCTCATGTTGTAGTGACCACCAACCCTCAAATTATTTTCATTGCTACTTCATAGCTATAATTTTCTGTTATGGATTGTAATATAAATATCTGATATGCAGGGTACCTGTTTATGGGACCCCTGTGAAAGGGTTATTCAACCCCCAAAGGGGTCGAGATCCACAGGTTGAGAACCGCTGCTGTGGACTATGCTAGGATTTATAGTCATAAACATGGAGCTCGGGGGCAGGGTGAGTGAGAACACAAAGCTGAAGGAATTAAGCTCTGTTAACCTCGATCAGAAAAAAAAAAGGTCAAAGAACAGCAAATGTCAGCTTAGTCCTTAAAAGGCGCCACCGAGAGTGTGGGCCTTGGTAGTGGTGACTAGAAAGCCACCTGTGGTAACTACTACACTCTCACCAAGTAGGAGGATAGTTAAGGGGGCAAGGATGATGGACATTAAAGAGTTGAGGTGTCTGAGAAATGAGGCAGAGTGGGGCATAGCAACGTGGTCCCCTAGATTAACCTAGAGAGTTTAATAAAGAAAATCTTCCCCCAAGTCAAGAGATTTCATAAGGAGTCCTGGGTTTAAAATGTGTTTCAGAATCGTATGATCAACAAGGGAGAAATCAAGATATATTTGTCTTAAAAGAAAAAATGTAAATACCCAAGCATAAAACAAATGGCCTATACCTAAATTAGACAGTAAGCCACAGCAAATGCCTATTATCTGTCCCTCTAATCCCCTCCTAAGAAGAAGCCACCTGCCAGCAGCTCAGGGTCACAGGTGCTTGAAGCCCTGGAACTTCCTCCTTCTACACCCTTGCCAAGTGTCCTTACAGGGCGAGGGACAGACACAGCCTGTCGCTCCCCACTTGCCCACATGGGGAGCCCAGGTGTAGACTCTTGCTCTGTCTTCTGCTGGTTTTTGTTGAGGTTTCTGTCATAGTGGAACATGGGTTACCAGAACCTCTATTTTGGATCCGGGACAAGTTTGACTGTTGTTCCAAGTAAGTAAAAAAATAAAATTTCCATCGCCATTCTGTAACATCCCGAAGCTGCAGAAGGAACTATCAAAAGTTTGCTACTCGGTTCCCCTGCTCCTGGGTAGAATGTTGTCTGGAGCATTGCAAAGGTCCCTTGCCTTCCCCCAAGGATGGTCTATGCCGGGCCAGGTCTTAATTCCTGCGGGGAGGGGAATGGACGGTGGATGCTTGCAGCAGTCGCCTTTGCTCTTGCAAAGACGGCACTGACCAGAGACATCAGTCCCCACCACGGTGTACACCCCTCAGGGACAGAGGCTGAAGGGTTGACTCAAGTGAGGGAAGAGAGACAGAGGCCAAGGAGAACAAGAGGGAACTTCACAGAAAACTGCAATATAAGGAGGTGTCAGGGCATGAGAAGCATGGCAGGGGTCCCCTGGCTTGTACCTGAGCTTAGGCATAAGTATGAACCAGAAACACCCAGACAAGAAGGGGTTCCCGTCCTCTCTAGAGACAAATTTAGCAGAAAGTCACCGGCCAAGCTCTCCTGAGGACAGCCTGTTGTCCCAGCTGATGCAGCAGGCAGTGTGAGGAAACAATTATGGAAGTGTTGGAGGAAGTAGGCTCACAAGCAACTTGTGAGGGCTTGCAGGGCGTTGGCAGAGTGGGCACGGTGGATTTTGTAATGGCTTGACACACTGTGCCAACTATGGAAATGAGAAAATGACTTTCGGGGCTGGGACCAGACTCACCATTAAACCCAGTAAGTACTTCGTCTTACTCAGGGAACCAGCCCATTCGATTTTGGGGATCGAACTGGACTATCCGGGCTTGGGGAGATTCCATGTCCTTTTCCATTATGGGCAAAGAGAAGTGGCAGCCAAGCATCTGAGTCTTCTGGGGGAACTCCAGTCATGAATATTAAATTCATAACTAGGAAATATGATCCACAATTCCATTTTTGCTGCTGGTATCATGTGCCAAAGTGACGGGTGAAGAGAACTTCTAATGTCTGAGCGTCTCCCCTTTTATCTTGTATGATGATTTTAACTTTGGGTGCTGGACATGTGGGGAAGAGACGGTAGAAACGTAAGCTATCAAAGACACTCGCAGGAGATGTGGAATGTAGACAGAGAACCAGCAGAACAATATTATAGAATCTATCCAGTGTTGTGTCTCTTTTGGCAGATGGTAAAGATGTTGGGAAGGGCAGGAACAATGATGCTCTGGATGAGACAGAGCTACCCAAGGTAGGAAAGTGAAGCATCAAACATGAAGGGAGAATAAATTTAGGGGAAATTCCAGGTTCTCCCCCACCCAGAAATGGAGCCTGTCAGTGTGGCAGCAATATGCATTTAGTTCATCACACTGCTTTGAGAGAGCAATACACATCAACACTGTGGTGTGGTCCGCAGCTTAGAAAACTGAGCTTAACCTTGGAAAAAAAAAATTGCCGTCTCTGTGGACCATGCTGCATACAATTTGGTGTCTAGATTTGCAAAATTGAAATCTAGAATTAACGGCTGAAAACACTGAAGTGAGAGGTAAGATAACAGACAGATACAAAGACAGGCTGTATATCCACAGAGAAATGTGCAAACCTGAGGGAGAGAGAGTCCTACCTCCAGTTAAAAGCTGGAAAGTTTAAATGTGTTCACCATGTCACCAAAGGCAGCATCACCAAGCAGAAAGCCCTACTGGAGGAGCAAGAACTAGGGGGATGGAACCTCTCCAACTCGGGATTTCCCGAGTGTCTAAACCACTATGTTTCCTAGAGGAATTCTCTGTTTTTCTGCACTGAAAATTAGCAGCCTGAGTCCTGAGGATCTGTCTGGTTCAGACTCTTACAGTGAGACTTAAACTATCAATCACCTTCCAGCCCAGCTGGATAAGGCACTTTTCGATACCAAGGTGTTTTTCTTTTCTCTCTAGATAAGGCAGGAAAATAGTCTCCTCACTCTGATCCAGAGACAGGTGGCTCAGAGTTCTGAAGAGTGGCAGTGGCAGAGCTAAGCCATGGGAGTTGGGGACCCAGTAGTTGTCAGCGGGCTCCCTCCCTTACGCTGTAGCTGCTGGAAACATTCTGAGAAATATCTCAAGGTGAACCAACAGTGCACCCAGGGGAAATAAAACCAAGAGGGAACTCGGAATAGGATGTCTTACCCAGAAGGAGACAGACTACCTCTGAGCCAGCTCACAGCTCCAGATATTTGAACAGCCATAACAAGTTCACCCTCCAAACAGACGTTCCAGAGACCGTCAAGAGGAGGCAGTTGCTGTGTGTTTGGAGTTGGAGGACATTCCAGCAGAGTAGAATCATTTAGAACAGGAAGTTCTGATAGGATTATGAAATAAAAGGCAGTTCTGACTAGAGGGCTAGAAAAGCCCTGAGAGAAAAGAAACAGTGAAGTATGGGGGATTGTAGCATGTACTCTAGTCCAAGAAGGAAAGAGCAAACAGGAGCCAAGTTCTAATACACAATCAACCATTTCACACTTACAAGATTTTGTAATTAGTATAAAGTCTTTAGCTTTCTGGCCAAATACCATCAGGCCTTAAATGCAAAGTAGGGGAGCCCTGTCTCCAGCACCAAGTCACTCACCACCCCACCCACTTACCCCACCCACTCCCCCCACGTTCACCGCACTCACACTCAGGTGCAGTTTTTGTACAGGAGTTTGAGGCTGTGGTGGGCTATGGAAACAAGCTGACCTTTGGCTTGGGAACCATTTTGAGAGTCAGACCTCGTAAGTACAAAACACGTTCTGATCTACCATGATCCCAACCTAATCTTCTCTATATTTGGTTCTAAGAAACAAAGAAAACTCCAGGTGCAGTATAGGCACATCACTGGTGTGGTTCATTTAAAAATTTCCACACACTGCCTTGGAGAGCATTGCACACACCACATTCACTGGTGTGGCCCACAGCTTGAAAACTGAGTTTTTAAACTTGGAACAAAATTTCTTTTTTTTTTTTTTTTTTAATTGCCATCTCTGGGGATGATGATGCTGTTTGCTGTTTGGTGTCTAGATTTACAGAATGGAAAGCGTGGACTGTGGTGTGGAGCTTAGAGATTTGTCCTTAGCCTGTGACTTGGGTGTGAGAAAAGTTGCACACCACTGGCTGGCAGGGCATTCTGCATGGGCGTGAGGAGAAAGCCCAGGCAGACAGTGTGGTAAGAAGAAGTTGGTGACAAGTGCCAGCTCTGTTTCTGTACTGCTCTTGACAACAGCGAGGAAAACAGCAATGCGGACATGCTGGCTTGGGGGATGGGGACGTACTTGGCCGTCAGGCCCACAGTGTCAGCACAAAGCCAGTCTTTTCTGTGCCTTTTCCTGTTGTTGCTCCAGACTGACATATGATTTGTCCTCCTTTAGATTCAGATATACAAACCCTCATGTTGGTTCTGGTTTTGGTTTTGATAGTCTTTAAAATGCTTTTGGCTAAGGTCCTCCATTCTACCTACCCCTTCCAGGTAGGCAGGAACTTCCAGGTAGTCTACGGTAGACATCTCTGGAAGACATGGACAGTGTTGTAATTGGTAACTATGTAGGGCCTGCATTCCTCAGCCCTTTGCCTTGGTGACGAATGGTAAACATTTCATGCCAGCAACAAGGCAGAGAAAGAAATGAGCAGTAGCATAGACCAAGGCAATAGGCTGGTGCTGGCACTGCAGAGGCTCTTGGGGGCTCAGGATGTGTGTTTCTGACAGAGAGGTTTATGTCAAGGCTTGTCTCAGGGTGTGAATACGGGAGGTGCAAACCGACTCACCTTTGGGAAAGGAACGAAGCTGATCATCCAGCCCTGTAAGTCCTTCTACCTGGGAGGTGGGAGTCTAAATGAAGGGTCTATGGGGACATTTCCAAATCCTGTTTGCAAGCATCTGGTACAGCTGCCACCACCAATACAGTTCTTAGTATATAGAAGGCTTCTGAGCCATGTGGATGAAGGAGGTCACGCAGTCCATGCTTTGGAGGATTCCTGAGATTTGTCCCTTGTCTCTGTATATGACTCCATGTCCATTGTGGTACACTCTAGATCCCCACAGACAAAAGAGAGGAGCTTAAGACTGAGACATGAAGATACACCAGCCACTTAGCCAGCAGCATCTCTGCAGTGAAAAGTGTTTTCACAGGAAGCTTTGCAATGGGTGTGCTAATAGAGTCTCACTGGGGCTCCAATTCTGTCTTCATGGCTCCGTCTCTGCCTGACTTAGGGACCTAAAGTAGAGCAGTTATTAATCATTTGGCTTCTCAGCTGCATCACTCATCGAAAATGACAAGACAGATCCATTAACATAAGCCCAGAAGAGAGAGGGCAAAGAGCTTGATTCCCAATGTGTTCCAAGTTGAACTTGACAACTCCTGGTCTTAATCAACTAGCCGGTACCTATAACCAACTGAGGCCGAAAGGGCAGCCGATAGGATATGCTCATCAAGCAATTATCTGACCAGAACCCTCTGGCCTCACAGAGTTGATGCTTCAGAGTTCAGGAAAGCTTTCCCGGGCTGCCTGTCTGGAAAGAAGCCACAGGGAGAACTCTGAGGCAGGCAGTGGAGACGGGCTGGGAAATCCTGCTTTGGGTTTCTGTTATGGAGTGTCTCACAGTGTAAACACTGGC